>CAJHQQ010005663.1:0-15120 GCA_905132885.1 Moricandia moricandioides
GAACTCTGAAAACTTTCAGGTCATAGCTTCCATGAGGAGTTTGTTTCTCCTGACGAGTTCAGCCTCTTCCTTCAGACTCGGACACCAATTGTACCTGCTTAATAGGCAAACAAGACAACAGTAAAGAGTTCTAGGGAAGAAGATAAGCAAAAAGGAAAAGAAAACAGCAAAAAGGAAAAACAAACAAGCTTGTCCGCAAGACAACAAGTGAAAAGGAAATCGGCTAAAAGGGAAATCGGCCTTCAAGGCAAAATGGAACAACTTCTAATCTTTTTCCTAAACTTTCCTAAGGTGTTCTAGCAACTTAACAATCCTAGGTATGCTCGTGTTCAAGATGTTTGAACAAGTTAAAGCAAGGCACAAAGCAATCGACAACAAGAATGCATGCGGCTAGGGTTTTTTATCTCTCTAGGGTTTCCGAAAATTTCAAAAAAGGAAAGTTCTATAATTCTTGTCTAAAACCTTATGCAACTCGAGCAGCCTTAGTTTAGATGAGTTCTACTGCTTATTCAAAAGACAAAGATGATTCACGGATTGAAACAAGAGAACACAACCGAAAACAAAAAGATGCTACACGGATGCAATAACCAAAAGCAAACAAGAAATCAAACAAGAACAAAAGCAAAGAGAGAAAGCGAGTACTTCCCAACCAAAGTTGCTCTGATACCACTTGATGTGTCCCTAGGATGCTCTTTGGTTGATGGGAATGGATAATCCTTGCAAGAACGAATCAAAAGACTCAAGTCCTTCAAGGCGTGTGGATTGGATGGTGACACAAGAGGGATGGATGATCTCTTGATACTCCTAGATGAATTGGTTTGGATATTACACACCAAACTAAACACCCTTAGGCTCTGGATATGACACACCAGACTCGGCACACTTCTTTTAGAGAGAGAGAGAGAGCCGCAAAGATGAATAAACTTGTATAGAAAAGATTGGATGGTTACAATAGGGTGTATAGAACCCTTTAAATAAGAAACCAGAGACATTCCCTCTAGGGTTTCGACAAGGAATCAAAAAAGGAAAGAAAGAAAACTATAGTTTATAAGCTTAATATGAAATAAAATGCAACTTCTAATAGGCTTGGACCGAGTATAGTACTTAGGTGATTTGTAGAACAAGTTGTGGCCTCGTTAAAAACCTTCCTCCTGGAAAACCTCGTGGGACAAAACCAAAAGCAAGGAAAAGAGCACGCACCCCATGTCTGCCTAGACACTATCTCAGTTTGGTGTAGAGATGGCTTGAATGGTGATCAAGACATCTCGGATCAAACCTTGTCCAAGACCTTCTTGTTGTGTATGTGAAGTGAGTAATCCAACAACATTCTCCCTTAAGCTTCTTGACTCTGGAACGAGTCATGGGACCTTCAGGAATGGTGAGAGCATCCTCATCAACTGGTTGATGCATTGTGGCTTCATGTTGCTCATCTAAACTCTCCTCATTGTCCTCCTTAGTGATCCGGTCCATGATCACATCACTAAGCCATCTAAAGAAGATAAACAATCCTGTTTATTCAGTGAAGAGGTTAAGGAGGCATTGTTACAAGTAATGATGGGTGTGGAGAAGCAAATCAAACGGACCAACACAACACGTCCATCCATTGAAACACAACATCAAGAACCAGCACCAGTTGCGCCTATCCAAGAAGATCAAGACAAAGTAACCTCACATATCTTTCATAAAGAAGAGAAGCCTGTTCAGAACGTCATGGTCCCTTTAACACAACACATGGTAGCAGAGAAGACACCCATGGAACCTCAGAGAGCTTGTAGAATGAATCAACTAATTGTCTTTGATCCATGTGATTTCCAAAGGGCCTTCTTAGGTACTTTTCTGTTCACTCCTTTTGTTTGGTACAAGAAAAGAGAAGTGGAACTATCAAGACACGACTTGGACATGAGACATGTTGTATTTGAGCCTGGAGGAGAGGTCTGGAATCAGAAGAACAAGACCAAACAGATTAAGAAGAGTTCAGCTGCACCAACATTTGATTTTGTAGATTTCTCATCCTCTGAAGATATGGGGTTGCATGTCTCAGCTCAGCAAGAGTTTCACTATGAAACCAACTGGAGAATGAAGCCAAATCAGTCATGGATCCAACAGACCAGAAAACTCAGAAGATGGCCTCCTGATCATCAAGATATTGCTAGTTTTGCAAAACATGTCGGTTTGGATCCTTCCCAAGAGAAACTTATAGCTGATTGTGCTGGAAGCTTACAGACATACTCGTGGAGACCTAGAGAATATTTCCACAAGATTATCACCCTTGGAGAGTGCTCTGTTCGTGCTAGAACAAGTTGGGGTCATAAGGAGTTTGAAGTTGATCAAAAAGACTTGCATCTTGACCATATCAAGATATGGAAGCCACCAGATATGCAGCAACTTCAGTACCAATGCAAGGATTATCAAAATGTAATTGGAGATGAAGAATTCACTAGAGAAAATGGTGAAGTGGTTACTGGAGCAGGAGAAGAACTCATGTTGTCTTCTCAAATCAAAGAGAAACCACCAGATGAACTTAGTCTACAACAATCTCCAAGGAAACCAACCCGGGGTAACTATCTAAACTCAAAGAAAAACATGAAGCCTGATTTGCTTGCTGTGAGTACAGGTCAAACTGTTTTGAGATCTGCCATTTTTGAAAAGAGAAGCTACAATAATGATCAGAGTATCAAGAATGGGTTGTTGGATAAGTTGATGATGCAACAATCAAACCTTGGAAACTGTCTAGCCGCCAGCTTTGACATAGGAACAGTCCGAGGGTCATATCTCAACAACCACAAGGAATTAACCATCAAACTCGACTGCCATGGAAACTTAACTCATCAGGGTCTCACGTCGATTTGGAATCAAGTCAAAACCTTCTCAGATGAAAGAGTTATGGGTTCTACAAATCGGGTGATCCTGTATTGGCTATCTTTGAACTTTTCTGAGTTTAAAACATCTCAATCCTATATATGGTGACCAGGTGAGCATGCTAAGGTAAGTGATCATGTTTTCAAGAGTTCCTTTATCCATTACACAGATATGATGCACTTGTTTTTGTCAAAGGAGCCATGTGCAGATTATGATGAAGCTTGGAAGCATACAAGAAGAAAGAACAAGCATGTGGAAGACAAGCGGTTCAAGCCACCTGATTTGGATCAGGATAAGCACCAGGACGTCACTAGCTTCATCCTCATCAAAGAAGCACCACCAGAAGCAGCACACAAGCCAAAACCGAGCAAAAACCAATTTGGGATAAGATTATTACTCTTTGATAAACTTTCATGTGCTAACTTACTTTGTTTCAACATGTCAGGTTTAAGTAATGAAGCAGGAACTAAATGGATTAGTGCCTTCTACATATCCAAACCAGTCAGCAACAATGCCTATCAAAGAGGCTTGCAAGGTAAGTGTAATCTGATTTTAAACTTCAATGTTACTGACTTGGTCCCCTCTATTGTAGGTAAAACAGATTTGAGGACAAATCTTTCTGAAGAGGGAGGGGATGATGTGATCCTGGAAAGCACCAAGCATGCAACCTTTAAGAGTGCATATGAGGTGATCATGGACCGGATCACTAAGGAGGACAAGGAGGGTCTAGATGAGCCACATGAAGCCACAATGCATCAACCACTCGGTGAGGATGCTCTAGCCATTCCTGAAGGTCCCATGACTCGTTCCAGAGTCAAGAAGCTAAAGGAGAATGTTGTTGGATTACTCACTTCACATCCACAACAAGAAGGTCTTGGACAAGGTTTGATCCGAGATGTCTTGATCACCATTCAAGCCATCTCTACACCAAACTGAGTTAGTGTCTAGGCAGACATGGGGTGCGTGCTCTTTTCCTTGCTTTTGGTTTTGTCCCACGAGGTTTTCCAGGAGGAAGGTTTTTAACGAGGCCACAACTTGTCTACACAATCACCTAAGTGCTATTCTCGGTCCAAGACTAAGAGAAGTTCCATTTTTTATTTCATTTTAAACTTATAGACTATAGTTTTAGTTCTTTCCTTTTTTGGTTCATGTCGAAACCCTAGAGGATTTGTCTCTGGTTTCTTATTTAAAGGGTTCTCTACACCCTTATGTAATCATCCAATCTTTTCTATACAAGTTTATTCATCTTTGCGGCTCTCTCTCTCTCTCTAAAAGAAGTGTGCCGAGTCTGGTGTGTCATATCCAGAGCTTAAGGGTGTCTAGTTTGGTGTGTAATATCCAAACCATTCATCTAGGAGTATCAAGAGATCATCCATCCCTCTTGTGTCACCATTCAATCCACACGCCTTGAAGGACTTGAGTCTCTGATTCGTTCTTGCAAAGATCTATCCATTCCCATCAACCAAAGAGCATCCTAGGGACGCATCAGCATGGTATACCAAGTTGAGCACAACTCTGAATGGAAGAGGTTTCAAGAAGTCAGAACTAGATCACACTCTCTTCTCCTTGACCACTCCATCAGGTATTGTAGTTCTTCTTGTATATGTTGATGATATCATCATGACAGGAAGTGACAAGGATGGAATTCAATCCACCAAGGACTTCTTAAAGTCGGTTTTTGAGATTAAAGACTTGGGTGAAATGAAATACTTCCTTGGAATTGAGATATGTAGATCCAAGGAAGGCTTGTTTCTTTCACAAAGGAAATATACACTTGATCTTTTGAAAGATGCAGGTAAACTTGGAGGAAAGACAGTGAAGACACCTTTGGAAAATGGATATAAGGTGCCACGTGAGGGGGAGATTGAAGATAGTCAGCCATTTGAAGATGCAAAGCTTTATAGGAAGCTTGTTGGTAAGTTGATCTACTTGACCATTACACGTCCTGACATATGTTTTGCTGTGAATCAGGTGAGCCAACATATGCAAGGACCAAAGGAGCATCATTGGAACATGGTGAACCGGATCTTGATGTATTTAAATGGATCACCAGAACAAGGAGTGTGGATGGGGTGTAACAAGAGCACTGAAGTAATGGGATACTGTGATGCGGATTGGGCTGGAGATAGAGCTGATAGGAAGTCAACCACTGGCTATTGCACTTTCATTGGTGGGAACCTGGTTACTTGGAAGAGCAAGAAGCAGAAGGTGGTATCATGTTCAAGTGCTGAAGCTGAGTATAGGGCCATGTTGAAGCTGACTAATGAGCTAGTGTGGATCAAGGGAATCCTGAAGCACTTGGAGATAAACCAGTCTACACCAATGACCATGCATTGTGACAACCAAGCAGCAATCCACATTGCCTCCAACTCGGTGTTTCATGAGAGAACCAAGCACATTGAGGTTGAATGCCACAAGGTGAGGCAGATGATAGTCCAAGGAGTGATCTTACCTTGCTACACACGGAGTGAAGATCAGTTGGCAGATGTGTTCACTAAGGCTCCAAGACAGAAGACACTTGAGTCCATTCATCACAGATTGGGGCTCAGTGATCTCACTAGGCTCAACTAGTTCCTCTTGTCATGGGGTCTTTACTCTTTTCCTTGCTGAGGTTTTATCCCTAAGGAGGGTTTTCTTTGCCAAGGTTTTTAATGAGGAAGATCTCATGACATCCAAGCTTGATCGGTTCCCTTGATCAAGCTTGAGGGGGAGTGTTGAACCAAATAAGAAAAGGGGTTACAAGTATGTGAAGGAGACTGAAGAAGGTTGGAGAATGGTTTAAGGGGGAGTTGTCCGTACAAGTCCGTACAAGTGGCCGTACAAGTGACCGTACAAGGCCGTACAAGTGACCGTACACTTGAGTGTGCACCAAGGCAAGAGGAGAAACCAAGTTACCCGGGTAAGAGTGAAAAGGAGTTACCCGCGTTTGATCAACCTTCACTTACCTCACCACTCGTCCAAGTGCAATGAACCTTAGGGATAAGGTTAGTCCGCGCCTGGACAGGCTAGGTAAGAGCATCTGGTCAAGATGCCAAAGGAATCACGCGTGCAAAGCTTCTCCTCCATGCATTTCAAATTAGACGCTCCCCCGGCCTTGACTCCACATGCTTTGGATTGAAACCTTATCTTTTAGCCGTTGATTGTTGTCCATAAACTCTCCTATATATTTGTAACGCCGGTTCACTAATGTTAAGTAAGTAATTCGAGTCTCTTTCTTTTCTTATTCTCTCTAAGTGTTCTTGAGCTCCCAAATGGGTTCTTGAACAAATCGGCTCCTATTCTCTCACTTTCTCTCTTAATCTCTTCTAATCTCTCTCCTTTACTCTATTCTACCTTTGCATACTCAGATTCTACTCATTCTTTCATAAACAACCATACTGATGCTTTATGCAAAACAGATTATCAAAAACATGATGAAAGATAAGCTATGGCAAAAGCAACTAGTAACACAAGACAATGCAATAAACAAGCCAGGATATCCTGGGACAAACACATCACTCAATGCACAACCAAATAAAGACACAAGCTCTTATTAAGGGTTTAGGAGGCTTGCTTACAACCCAAGGAATCCGAGCTGATTCCTTGAACCTCCATGGACACGGCTCATCTGAACTTGGCAGGTTTGAGATGTGGGTTCAGTACCCAACATCTCTCCTTGGTGTGCCCATCCCTTTTGCAATGCTCGCACTTAAGACCCCTTCTGTCCTCCTTCTTGTAAACTGCCTTGTTGGACTGAGGAAATGCTTCAGCTTGTGATGCAAGGAGAGGACTCTCCTTTGCTTCAAACAATCCGTGTGACCCTTCCTCCTTTTGGACTTGGGAACACACCTCTTCAAGCGTGGGAAGCTTCACAGACCTTAGAATATGTTTGATAAGGTCATTGAAGGTAGGACTGAGGGTCAAGAGCAGACCAAACACCTTGTCTTGCTCCCTTCTTTCATTCAACACATCTGGATCAATAGACTGAGGTCTCAGCATCTCTAGTTCAGACCAAAGGGCTCTGAACTTTCCTAGATGCGCAGTGAACTCTTCATTCTCTTGGGACAGGTTGTTGATGGCTCTCTTGATTTCAAAGACTCGGCTAAGGTTAGAGATGTTCCCATAGATCTTGTTTAAAGTTTCCCAAAGCTCTTTAGCACTCTCACAGTATGAGTAGGCTTCAAGGATAGATTTTTCTAAGGAGCTTTGAAGTATGGACAAGACCATGAAGTCATCTTGTTGCCACTTCTCTTCCTGGACAGTAAGAGAACCAGTATCACCACTGGATGAACTCTCTTGAGAGGCAACATCTTTGGAGGGTTTTGGAGCATCAGAGATGCAATGACTCCATAACCCTTTTCCACCAAGAGCTATCTTCACCAGGCGAGACCAGAGAAGGTAGTTGGGACCTTTGAGGATGACTGGAATGACAATGGCTCTGGAAGACTCCATCTTGAGGTCGGTATGAGCTAAACTGTCTTCTTGTTCTCCAAAGGTGTAAACACTAGATCCGGATGAACTGGAACTTTAAAGGAATGGTCTTTTGAGCTTGTGACTGCTGCGTATGATTCACCAGGAGACTGAGCAACCTGGCTCTGATACCATGAAAGTTTTCAGAGTTCAAGTGCTTGAGAGATGTAGAATAGAAATGAAGATGATGCGGATGAGACTTGATGAGAATGGAGAAGGAGACTGATGAAAATGGTGGAGATTCGTGAGAGACTTAAGAGAATGGAGAGACTATATGAGAGATTAGGAGACTAAGGAACCAGAGACTTGAGTATAGAGAGTATAAGAGACTAAGAGATTATGAAGAGGAGAAACTCTCAACTTATTATTCATACTCGACATACAAGGTGTTTAAATAGATAAATGAGCTATACAAGGGTTTCCTAACGTTCAACCAAGCATGTGGAGTCAAGGGAAAGGAGGCTCCTCGGTTTGAATTGAATGGACCAGAGGCTATACACGTTTTGGACAGCCTGGCTTGCCAAAGGAGTAACTTGGCCAAGAATCAGCCACCAAGGCCTATGCACCTTTCCAGTGATCAGTCCAGGTTCAGTTCCCTTCCTTTCCAGTCTGGATAAGCCTAAACCTTATCCATAAATTGCCAGCACAAAGGGCATCTCGCCAGATCCTCCAAAGATGCCATTTGATCCTTTCTTCTTCCCTTGAGGCCAACAATGGTTCTTCATAACTTGGGAAGCAAGGTTCTGCCATGGGAGTGTACGGATTAGGGTTTGGTCCGTACACTTCTTGCCCTATTTTTGCACAAACCCAAAATGTTCCCAAATGGTCGAGTGTGAACTTTTGAGTCGACCACGTCCGTACGGTCCGTACAGTCCGTACGGCCGCCCTGATTTTGCACATCGACCATTTGCCTCCAAACTTCTCCCAAGTCTTCTTCCTTCATTATAAACCTCTCTTGAACCTTGTTCTAGCTCTGCATAAGCTTCTGGACCCTCCTTAGATCTTGATCAGTCTCTAAATGGGTTTTGCCCAAGCTTTGCACATAAACCTTTAGTGAGTTGTTTTCTCACTTCAGGTTAACAGTGCTTGGCCTCAACATCTCAAGCTCTGACCACAAGGCTCTAAACTTCCCAAGATGCTTTGTGAACTCCATATCTTCTTGTGCCAAGTTGTTTATTGCTCGCTTAATCTCAAACACACGAGTAAGGTTTGAGATGTTTCCATATACCTTCTGGAGAGTATCCCACAGGTCCTTTGCCTTCTCACAGTAGCTGTAAGCCTCTAAGATTGATGGATCTAGAGAGCTTTGAAGGATGGACATCACCAGGTTATCCTCCTGGACCCACTTCACTTCATCACACACAACAATCTCTTTGTCGCCTTCATGAGTAATGAGTTTTGGAGCTTCATCTTCAAGGATGTGGTTCCACAAACCCTTACTCCCCACTGCTGTCTTCACCACACGAGACCATAGGAGGTAGTTTCCCCCTTTTAGAATCACTGGAATCACCGTAGTCTTTGTACCCTCCATCTTGAAGCTTCCCGGATGAAAAAGGTGTTCTTGAGTGTTCTTGAGCAAGAAATGAAATCAAACCCCAGATTCAAGCGAACCTGGCTCTGATACCATGAAAACTAAAGAGATATCTGAGGTTATATGAGTATTTGAGACGTAGAAAGAGATTAGAAAAGAGATTAGAAGAGATTTGGAGAATAAAGCTTGAGATGAGACTAGAAATCCATTTCTGGATAAGAAGAACACTAGAGAGAATAAGAGAGACTCGAAAACATTGCTTATCTGATTAATGAGAGGGATTACAACATATATAGGGAAAGTTAAGGCTGAGCTTAACGGATACAAGATAAGGTTTCAACATAAGCATGTGAGGTCAAAGCTTTAGGCGCGCCTGGTTTGAAATGCTTGGACGAGGAGCTTCGCATGCTTGATTCCTTTGGCATCTTGACCAGATGCTCTAGCCAGCCTGTCCAGACGCGGAGTAACCTTATCCATAAGGTTCAGTGTACATAGACACACGGAGGAGAAGAAGGGAAAGCTTATCCGCGGCAAGGTAACTTCTCTAGTTTTCACCCGGGTAACTTTGGTTGACCCAAACTTGCTTTTGGTCGACTAATGGTTGTACGGCCAACTTGTACGGCCTGTACGGATTCTGTACGGACACCCCAACTCCATTCCTCTTCATTTCTTCAGCATTTCTCACTCTCCATTCATAGATCATAATCCCATCTCTTATTTGGTTCAACAAACTTCAGGGTGATTCTACACTGATTTAAGAGTCCAAATTAAGATTCTTACATCGTGATCCATTCTTGTTTTATTTGTATCAAGAAGAAATTGTCAAATCTCCAAACAGGGTAAACTGGATTCACTTCGGTTAAAAGTGGAATAACTTCTTCATCATAAGTCCAATGATATTGATTCAACTTCAGGATGATTCTGCACTGATTTATGAGTCCAAATCAAGCTTTTTAGATCTTGATTCATTCTGGTTTGATTAGAATCAACAAGAAATTGCCAAATCTCCAAACAAGGTAAATTGGAGTCACTTCGGTTAAAAGTGGGATAACTTCTTCATCATAACTCCTATGATCTTGATTCAACTTCAGGGTGATTCTGCACTGATTTATGAGTCCAAATCAAGCTTCTTACATCGTGATTCATTCTGGTTTTATTAGTATCAAGAAGAAATTACCAAATCTCAAAACAGGGTAAACTGGATTCATGTCGGTTAAAAGTGGGATAACTTCTTCGTCATAACTCCTATGATCTTGATTCAACTTCAGGGTGATTCTACACTGATTTATGATTCAACATAAAGCTTCTTACATCGTGATTCATTCTGGTTTTATTAGTATCAAGAAGAAATTGCCAAATCTCCAAACAAGGTAAACTGGATTCACTTCGGTTAAAAGTGGGATAACTTCTTCGTCATAACTCCTATGATATTGATTCAAATTCAGGGTGATTATCCACTGATTTATGAGTCCAAATCAACATTCTTACTCTTGATTCATTATGGTTTGATTAGAATCAAGAAGAAATTGCCAACTCTCCAAACATGGCAAACTGGAATCACTTCGGTTAAAAGTGGGATAACTTCTTCATCATAACTCCTATTATCTTGATTCAACTTCAGGGTGATTCTACACTGATTTATGAGTCCAAATTAAGATTCTTACATCGTGATCCATTCTTTTTTTATTAGTATCAAGAAGAAGTTATCAATTCTCCAAACAGGGTAAACTGGATTCACTTCGGTTAAAAGTGGAATAACTTCTTCATCATAAGTCCAATGATATTGATTCAACTTCCGGATGATTCTGCACTGATTTATGAGTCCAAATCAAGCTTTTTAGATCTTGATTCATTCTGGTTTGATTAGAATCAAGAAGAAATTGCCAAATCTCCAAACAAGGTAAATTGGAGTCACTTCGGTTAAAAGTGGGATAACTTCTTCATCATAACTCCTATGATATTGATTCAACTTCAGGGTGATTTTGCACTGATTTATGAGTCCAAATCAAGCTTCTTACATTGTGATTCAATCTGGTTTTATTAATATCAACAAGAAATTGATAAATCTCCAAACAGGGCAAACTGGAATCACTTCGGTTAAAAGTGGGATAACTTCTTCATCATAACTCCAATCATATTGATTCAACTTCAGGATGATTGTACACTGATTTTTGAGTCCAAATAAAGCTTTTTACATCTTTATTCATTCTGCTTTAAATAGATTCAAGAAGAAATTGTCAAATCTCCAAACAGGGTAAACTGGAGTCACTTCAGTTAAAGTGGGATAACTTCTTCATCATAACTCCTATGATCTTGATTCAAATTCAGGGTGATTCTAAACTGATTTATGAGTGCAAATCAAGCTTCTTACATCGTTATTCATTCTGGTTTTATTTGTATCAAGAAGAAATTTCCAAATCTCCAAACAGGGTAAACTGGAATCACTTCGGTTAAAAGTGGGATAACTTCCTCATCATAACTCCTATGATCTTGATTAACCTTCAGGGTGATTCTACACTGATTAATGAGTCCAAATCAAGCTTCTTACATCGTGATTCAATCTGGTTTTATAAGTATCAAGAATAAATTGCCAAATCTCAAAACAGGGCAAACTGGAATCACTTCGGTTAAAAGTGGGATAACTTCTTCATCATAACTCCTAAGATATTGATTCAACTTCAGGGTGATTTACACTGATTTATGAGTACAAAATAAAGCTTCTTACATCGTGATTCATTCTGGTTTGATTAGAATCAAGAAAAAATATCCAAATCTCCAAACAGGGTAAACTGGAATCACTTCGGTTAAAAGTGGAATAACTTCTTCATCATAAGTCCAATGATATTGATTCAACTTCAGGATGATTCTGCACTGATTTATGAGTCCAAATCAAGCTTCTTACGTCTTGATTCATTCTGGTTTGATTAGAGTCAAGAAGAAATTGCCAAATCTCCAAACAAGGTAAACTGGAATCACTTCGGTTAAAAGTGGGATAACTTCTTTATCATAACTCCTATGATATTGATTCAACTTCAGGGTGATTTACACTGATTTATGAGTACAAATCAAGCTTCTTACATCGTGTTTCATTCTGGTTTGATTAGAATCAAGAAGAAATATCCAAATCTCCAAACAGGGTAAACTGGAATCACTTCGGTTAAAAGTGGAATAACTTCTTCATCATAAGTCCAATGATACTGATTCAACTTCAGGATGATTCGGCACTGATTTATGAGTCCAAATCAAGCTTCTTACGTCTTGATTCATTCTGGTTTGATTATAATCAAGAAGAAATTGCCAAATCTCCAAACAAGGTAAATTGGAGTCACTTCGGTTAAAAGTGGGATAACTTCTTCATCATAACTCATATGATCTTGATTGAACATCAGGGTGATTCTAAACTGATTTATGAGTCCAAATCAAGCTTCTTACATCGTGATTCATTCTGGTTTGATTAGAATCAAGAAGAAATTGCCAAATCTCCAAACAAGGTAAATTGGAGTCACTTCGGTTAAAAGTGGGATAACTTCTTTATCATAACTCCTATGATCTTGATTCAACTTCAGGGTGATTCTAAACTGATTTATGAGTCCAAATCAAGCTTCTTACATCGTGATTCATTCTGGTTTTATTAGTATCAAGAAGAAATAGCCAACTATCCAAACAAGGCAAACTGGAATAACTTCAGTTAAAAGTGGGATAACTTCTTCATAATAACTCCTATGATCTTGATTCAACTTCAGGGTGATTATCCACTGATTTATGAGTCCAAATCAAGATCCTTACATCTTGATTCATTCTGGTTTTATTAGTATCAAGAAGAAATTGCCAAATCTCAAATCACGGTAAACTGGATTCACGTCGGTTAAAAGTGGGATAACTTCTTCGTCAAAACTCCTATGATCTTGATTCAACTTCAGGGTGATTCTACACTGATTTATGATTCAAAATAAAGCTTCTTACATCGTGATTCATTCTGGTTTTATTTTTATCAAAAAGAAATTGCCAAATCTCCAAACAGGGTAAACTGGAATCACTTCGGTTAAAAGTGGGATAACTTCCTCATCATAACTCCTATGATCTTGATTCAACTTCAGGGTGATTCTACACTGATTAATGAGTTCAAATCAAGCTTCTTACATCGTGATTCAATCTGGTTTTATAAGTATCAAGAATAAATTGCCAAATCTCAAAACAGGGCAAACTGGAATCACTTCGGTTAAAAGTGGGATAACTTCTTCATCATAACTCCTAAGATCTTGATTCAACTTCAGGGTGATTTAAACTGATTTATGAGTACAAAATAAAGCTTCTTACATCGTGATTCATTCTGGTTTGATTAGAATCAAGAAGAAATATCCAAATCTCCAAACAGGGTAAACTGGAATCACTTCGGTTAAAAGTGGAATAACTTCTTCATCATAAGTCCAATGATATTGATTCAACTTCAGGATGATTCTGCACTGATTGATGAGTCCAAATCAAGCTTCTTACGTCTTGATTCATTCTGGTTTGATTAGAGTCAAGAAGAAATTGCCAAATCTCCAAACAAGGTAAACTGGAATCACTTCGGTTAAAAGTGGGATAACTTCTTTATCATAACTCCTATGATATTGATTCAACTTCAGGGTGATTTACACTGATTTATGAGTACAAAATAAAGCTTCTTACATCGTGATTCATTCTGGTTTGATTAGAATCAAGAAAAAATATCCAAATCTCCAAACAGGGTAAACTGGAATCACTTCGGTTAAAAGTGGAATAACTTCTTCATCATAAGTCCAATGATATTGATTCAACTTCAGGATGATTCTGCACTGATTTATGAGTCCAAATCAAGCTTCTTACGTCTTGATTCATTCTGGTCTGATTAGAGTCAAGAAGAAATTGCCAAATCTCTAAACAAGGTAAACTGGAATCACTTCGGTTAAAAGTGGGATAACTTCTTTATCATAACTCCTATGATATTGATTCAACTTCAGGGTGATTTACACTGATTTATGAGTACAAATCAAGCTTCTTACATCGTGTTTCATTCTGGTTTGATTAGAATCAAGAAGAAATATCCAAATCTCCAAACAGGGTAAACTGGAATCACTTCGGTTAAAAGTGGAATAACTTCTTCATCATAAGTCCAATGATACTGATTCAACTTCAGGATGATTCTGCACTGATTTATGAGTCCAAATCAAGCTTCTTACGTCTTGATTCATTCTGGTTTGATTATAATCAAGAAGAAATTGCCAAATCTCCAAACAAGGTAAATTGGAGTCACTTCGGTTAAAAGTGGGATAACTTCTTCATCATAACTCCTATGATCTTGATTGAACATCAGGGTGATTCTAAACTGATTTATGAGTCCAAATCAAGCTTCTTACATCGTGATTCATTCTGGTTTGATTAGAATCAAGAAGAAATTGTCAAATCTCCAAACAAGGTAAACTGGATTCACTTCGGTTAAAAGTGGGATAACTTCTTCGTCATAACTCCTATGATCTTGATTCAACTTCAGGGTGATTCTGCACTGATTTATGAGTCCAAATCAAGCTTCTTACATCGTGATTCATTCTGGTTTTATTAGTATCAAGAAGAAATTACCAAATCTCAAAACAGGGTAAACTGGATTCATGTCGGTTAAAAGTGGGATAACTTCTTCGTCATAACTCCTATGATCTTGATTCAACTTCAGGGTGAGTATTTATATTTTGAAACACGATATGAATAAAGTTTTTTCTTATATTAAATTTAGATTGATTACAAAATTATAAAACTTACAATGATTGTTGGAGTAGAGAGATTACAACGGGAACAGAGTACAATATTTTTAAAGTGAGAATTTTATAGAGAGAGAGAGAGAGGGCTCGAGTGAACTTCTGATGCCTTCTTCGCTCTTATGGCTTGCGTATTTATAGAAGGCGAGGCTGCTTGAGAGGTTTGATACGTGGAGTTTGTTTAGTGGTTGAATATATGTGTCTTCCATTTAATGGTGCCGACATCCATTGAGTGCGTGCTTGCGTCACTGCTTGCGTCATTGCTTGCGTCACTGCTTGCGTCATTGCTTGCGTCACTGCTTGCGTCATTGCTTACATAATATTTTTTCATAAATATACTCTATATATTATTTTTAGAGTATTCACAAGTAATATATATTTCAAAGGAGGTGAGTATTTATATTTTGAAACACGATATGAATAAAGTTTTTTCTTATATTAAATTTAGATTGATTACAAAATTATAAAACTTACAATGATTGTTGGAGTAGAGAGATTACAACGGGAACA
>CAJHQQ010005664.1:0-15112 GCA_905132885.1 Moricandia moricandioides
CGATATCATACGAGGATATAAAAACAGTTGATGGTGTTTTATATCCTATATACGAAGATGCTTGCTATGCGTTAGGGTTGATGGATGATGACAAGGAATACATAGAAGCTATCAAAGATGTCAGTTTTTTTAGTTCTGGAACGTATACCCGAAAGCTATTTGCGAGAATGTTGGTATCCGACTTCTTATCTCAGCCTCATGTTGTGTGGGAAGCTACTTGGGAGTATTTTACCAAAGATATCATTTACAAGAAGCGGAGAGAAACTGGACGACTTGGTAAGAAATTTTTTATTAAACTTTTTTTAATATAAAAGCTAACTGATTTATTTAATGAAATTATTAAACTTGCAGATATGAACTTGACCATAGAGCAGATCAAAAATATTGCCCTTACTGAGATCAAAAATCATTTGCTCAGCAATGGTCGTAGCCTCAAAAAATGGACCCTCATGCCAAAGCCATATGTGGGCTTAATCTAATTCGTAGTTGCCCACTCTCATGGAGACCCATCTCTTAACCTAACTTTGTAAACGGGTCTCCCACTATTGTATCTTCATCTACGTCTTCTTTCAAGTCTCTTCTAAGCACCGTTACTCTGTAGTAAATGATCCCATAATTAATTCAACCCAATCTTTTACATTAATTCCTTTCTTCACTCCTAACAACGTCAGTAATAACATTCCAAATTCCCCTTTGTTTCACTCTTTATATTAACTCCTCCTTAAAACCACATTCATTAAACCACAAAATCAGAAACTAGCTCGGCAAATTTACACAAGCACAACTTTGTGACGACATCTCACCGGGCCTAGCCGAATCAGAGTTACACTTCCGCTTATGAGATACAAGGAACACCGCCGACATAGGTGTCTGAGGCGGAGACAGAACAGAGTGGAGCGGGATTATCAAGAAAAAACTATATCTCGCGCATTTAGTGCTCTCATGTACCGATCCAAAAGCTACCCGAAACAATCACACAAAAGCAAAAATCCTTTCAGCATAAAACTCCACCATCATTAGTTCATTAACAATGAGAACGAGATGGCGAGCCACAAGACAACTATTTTTCTGCCCCGCAACTCAACGGAGAATTCAACAAGCTACAAGCAGAAAGTGGGGACTGTGATAGGAAGCCGATGAGCTCAGTAAAGAATGAAACACGTTTTGATCTTTCTTAGGGTTAAGGTTGCGAATCCAAATGTCATTTTTGCTTTTGTGAATTATAACCTTCGTTATTTTTGCAGATATCTAGCTTCGAGTACTTTATGAATGGGATTTGCTAATCATGAGAAGACGAATGTGGTTACGTTTGGGGTGTTGCCTGTAAAGATCATAACTGGTCGTTGATCTGTTGATACATCTACACTATAAGATAAAGCAATGTGATTCGGGTAATAGAATCAAATAGTCGGAAAAACTTGAAATGCATATTTTGCAATAGGTTTCTTTTTGAAAATCTTGCTTATCGGTTTGAGAAGATGGATTTTTCATTTTTCTTTTTCAGAAGCTATATATATTTGAACGTACTATATCATCTCATAGAGTATAAAAAGATGACTGGAACCATATTATATATATTTGAAAGTACTATATCATCTCATAGAGTATACTCTATGAGCACTATATCATCTCATAGAGTATAAGAAGATGACTAGAACCTTCGTAGAGCTGTCAAATGGGTGGGCTATCCAATGCTTGCCCATGACCATATACAAACGGGCCTAATATGGACAAACCCATTTTTCCCATTGGTCTTGATTGGACAAAATTCAGAAGACCATTTAGAAAGTTGTCTTTAGTGGTTTTGGGCTTTATGGACATGGGTTGTCCAATTAACTTAAAAACTAGGGTTTCCAAAAAAAAAAGATTTGGGGAAAGTGGTCTCGAGTATTGCTGTCAAAGGTCACTTCTCTCTCTCGGCAAATCGCGATTTGGGGCTCTTTTTCCTTCCTTCCCATCTGTTCCTCTTCCGTCATCGCCGCTCCTCTCCCTCCGTCGCCGTCTCTCTCCGTTCATGGTCGTTTGTCTCCATCTCTCTCGTCCGTCTCCGTCTCTCTCGTTCGTCTCCACCAAAAATGAGTTAAAAGATGGATCAATCTTTGTATTCTTTAATGGGTTGATGTGGAACGACAAGGATATATAGAGTCTCCATGAAACTCTTATGTCTACTTATCTCGTGTGGTGTGTACTTGCTGAAGTTACCTTAAGTTTGTGTGAATGTCTTTGGATATATTATGTTCTGCCACTCTTCTCTTATATGAGATGCTTTATGGGTTTTTAGTTATGTAAGTTGAGCATCAGCATCATTCTCTTAGCATCAGTTAGTCTTTTTCTTGTGCATATGAGACAGCGAGAACAGAATGTATAAGATGCCATTTTTCTCTTAGGTTACGGTGTTCTGGAAGTGTGGTTGTTGTAGGCTTTAGTCTTCATGACTCCTGTTGATGTTTTAATTGTTGGAATCTGTTGATGTATATGGCAAAAGTTTCAGTCTTTTCGCGTTATGGTATATAATCTTTTGCAGCGTAACCAGGAAGAACATGCTTTATTTGATTGTGATGGGCTTCTTCTGAGCTAGGCATTAAAATTAATTTTAAGGATTAGAAGATAAAAGATGATTACAATGTGCTGTTTTATGGTAAAAAGAGTTGCTTAGGTTTGTTTTTGTGCACGTTAGTTACTTTTTATAAGCTGCAGTATTACTACTCTAAAAGGGTTAAGGTTTCATTGTTGATTCATCATTTTTTTTTCACACCGATGGTAGAGTGTAGAACTGTTTAGGCTCTAAAGGTTCAACGACTATGATGAAGACAAGTTGATAGTTTCAGGAAAATCAAAGCCATTCCAACAAGACTAGGTTCCTCTTTTGTAGTTTCCGCCTCCTCCTTCCTTGTTTATCTCTCCTGTAAGTTTATGATTCTGAGATTGTTTGATTATATTTTCTTATGTTGTTTTTGGATGGAACTATTATCAACTTAAATTGAATGTTCGAGCACTGATTTGCGCAAGGAATTGGCTAAGGGGATTTGAGTCTTTAGACTGTAAGTTTCTTGATCATTTGAATTTGTTTATCTTTGTACTTGAAACTCATAATCGAATTTGCTTAGGTGATGAAGTGGGTTTTGAATCCTTGGAGGAAGTTGGAGAAAAACATGCAGCTTGCTGATATACTCACTTAAGGTTTTGTTGTGGATTGTGTTCATATCTCGATTGTGATTTAGAGATGAAATGTGATTCTCTTGACTCTTGTTTTGTAGGGTTTATGGACTTGGAGGAAGATAAGGAAAGAGCTTAGACTTATGTGAGTGTATGTAATCTTATGGAGTTATGAACTTATGAAATTATGTATGAACTTATGATTGTGTGGTCTTTTGAACTTATGTAATGTTTTATTAGTGGATTTATGGATAAATTTTAATCTTATGAACTTATATTTTCATTTATAGGTTTATAGATTGAAATTCAAAATTTTCTTAAATGGTCCTTAATGGACTTCATGGCAGCCCATATAAATATGGGTGTTTGTGGGTTTGGTCCTTAATGGATATGGTCCTTAATGGACATGGTCACTCTGTGTCCACAAACAATAAATGGACAAACGTATATGGGCTAATGGACATGGGCTCACCCATCTGACAGCTCTAAACCTTCGGATATATCAGTCTGTGGATTTGGAACTCCATCACTCTGCTTCATGGTTCAGATACAGTGAAAGTGGAGCTTAATAGACTAGACAATGACAATCTTATTTGTAACTATTTGATTTTAATTTTCTTGCTTCTTTTTTTGTTGTTGTTGGTATTGGCTTGATTTATTAATTTTTCCCCCTATTGATTTGAGAGTTTGGGAACCACATTCTGAACTCAAATCACTAAGGTTGTCTGAGAGACAGAGAGAAAGATCTTGAAAAGGTTTGTTGTTGTCTGTTTTTGTGTTTTGTTTGTTTTCATTTTTGATAATTAACAAATTCTTTAAACGAAGTTCAGCTTCATGTGTCAGTTTATTTCTTCCTTTCACAAAAAAAAATATATAAGTTTTCAACTTTTGTTAGTTAAACAAGCCAATTATCATGACATAATTCAGGTGTATTTATGCCTATGCGGGTATTATGCATTAGTGTTCAGAATCTTACTGCCACTTAGTTTCTGGATCAATTATTACGTTCAAAATTTTACTGCCACTTAGTTTTTGGATCAGTTATTACATCATGTGTTGTTCTTCACTTTTATGTTTTAATTTGTTAGAGCATTGTACCAGTATCTTTTGTTTATACATAATAACTGTATTGAGGAATCTACAAAATAAAAAAAAATCAATGAGGAGAGAGCATTAATGGTGTAACATCCCGAGCTGTGAAATGTGGAAAGGCTTAAGAGAATTGATTTGGTTACCTATGTCACCAAAGTTGACTTACCTTTTCTGTTACACATCCGTTTAGAACTCCAGGGTTAAGCATGCTTATGCTGGAGTAGTGAAAGGATGGGTGGACTATCGGGAAGTGATTCGCGATACCGTGCGAATGAGGTTAAAATATGGGGAATGGTCTGGTGGTGATTGCAGGGTCAATAAACAATGATTTCGAGCCTTGGAAAATTTACGCATCGACCATTGGAACGGAATGGGGCCCACTGGCCGAGAGAGCGGGCGTGGGTGGCCCATTAGCTTTGGGCGGTCGGGGAGTTACAAGTGGTATCAGAGCTGGTTAGCCATCTCGGTTCTGACCCGAGAGGCGTCTTGAGACATGTCTTAGGGCGAAACGAGGACGTTATTTGAGAGGGGGTGAATTGAAATATCCCGAGTTGTGATATGTGGAAAGGCTTAAGAGAATTGATTTGGCTACCTATGTCACCAAAGTTGACTTACTTTTTCCGTCACACATCCGTTTAGAACTTTAGGGTTAAGCGTGCTTATGCTGGAGTAGTGAAAGGATGGGTGACCTATCATGAAGTGATTCGCGATACTGTGCGAGTGAGGCCAAAAAACGGGGAAATGTCGGGTGGTGATTGTAGGGTCAGTAAAAATGATTTCGAACCTTGGAAAATTTACGCACCGACCGTTGGAACGGGAGTTCAATTGGTGACAGCTTCTCTGTAGGAGTGTTGTTAAAGGGTGAGGTCTTGGGTTCGAGTAACGCCAAGCGCACCAATAACCCACCTGTGAATCAAGGCCTATGGGTGAATTCATGCAAGTTGTATCACATGGGAGGGGTTAGGGTCGATGCGCTGCAGCGCCAGCTGGATCCCACATGGAAGACTATCACAAATGGTTGCTCAGTTTTCTGCGGAATCCACCTTAAGAAGGATCCATGCTGCAGAAAAAAGATGATGACATGCCTCCAATTGAAGCTATTCTTGCTCCATTAGAAGCTGAGCTTAAGCTTCCACGATCCGAGGCATTTTACATTGCATTATAAGGTTAATTAACTGCTCTCTGCCTTCATATAGGGATTCTGAAATCTGATGAAGCCACTGAACAACTGCTTTGTTTCTTCGTAGATTGGGAAGTTCAATAAAATAACATGGTTTAGATCGTCTGACTAAATCAAAAGAACCTGCCGTACTTGAAACTGAGAGGACCATTGAAGGTGCCCTCACAAAAGCAATCATGGTTGATGATGTCCAAAACAAAAAGTGTTCATGAAACAAACAGAAATCTATCAAGTTATGTATTTATCATCTTATTTTTGTATTTACTCTCAAGTATGAACACGCTAGAGATGGAAAAATTATAAGATTATATGTTATGAGCCTATGATGATCAACAAAAGCCAAGGTCAAAAGTAAAAAGTTAGTTCTTTTGTACTTCCCAAAACCATTGTTCACTTAAGAACTAATGTATGTTTCTCTATTAAAAGTTACTTCATTGCTAAAAATCATACAAGACGAAAATCAAAATTTTGATAAGAGTTAAGAATTTTGTTAAAAATTTATATATAATGGCTTTACAACTTGAAAAGATTGGTAAGAGATACGATAATATGTTGCTTTGAATCGAGATTTATGTTTTAAAATAATTATTATCTTTTAAATACATGAACAAAAGCTACGAACTTCTTAGCTAGCTATGGATCCACCTTAGCTTAATACTATTATGTTATAAGCTACGAGCTTCATATTATATTACACCTTAGCTACGAACTACATATAATGTAATAAATACATGAAAAAACAATAAAAAAATATCGTAAAATTATACTCCATCCGTTTTTTATTTTTGACGTTTTAGGATTATACACATAGATTAAGAAACATTTAGTTTTTTATCATTTCCAAAACAAAAACATCATTAATTGTTTATCTGACCACAATTCAACCAGTAATAAAATACAAATTATAATATCATTGGTTATATAACATTAATCACTAGTAAATTTTACATAGAAAAATGAAAACATCAAATAATTTGAAACAAAAATTTTACTCTAAAACGTCAAATATAAAAAGACGGAGGGAGTATAGAGTATGTCCACACATAAAACAATATTAGAAATGCTACATTGGTCACATATTTTAAAAGTAAAAAGTAAGTCTCCTAAATTAAATACATATAAACGTAAATCTAAAATATTACAAAAAAAAAGTATAACAAGTACATTTGCGGCTTTTGACTTCTCCTTCTATTAATGTCGTTTAAATTATCTTGACAGACAAATTTTTGGTTTGTACACTACTACTTCCTACATTTAGTTATATATTGATCCACATTAAAAGTCCACTACCACAAAAAGAAAAACATATCTATTTCAATATCATCAAAAATAGTTTTAAAATAAAACTATGAAAAAAACATTCAAACTAGAGAAAATCAAAACAAGAAAAAGCTATTTCTTTAATATTAAAATACTTCATACCATTATCAAAAATTATATTTTACACAATTCTAATCCATATTATGTTACAAATTACTATTTTTTATTAAAATCAATAATACATCACATATTTAAGAAATAATTTCAGTCTTAATTATACTGTTCAACAATCAATTTTAAAATGTTGGCATAGACCTAGAACAATATTTTAAATAAGTTATTGAAGAATTTATTATTCACATTTTATTTATTATCAATTAAGAAAACTTAACTTGGATAAATAAGTGTTGTTGAATTTATAAAAAAAAATAACAAATATTGGTGAACAATCAAAGCATTCTCTGCCACGTTAACCACAACGTAGTCAGGAACAAGGTATTAACTACTGTAACACAAAACTTATCAAAGTGAGTCAAATTTGAATGCACATATATCACAGACACTATCATTTTGAGTTTTAAAATTGCCCATAAATATCATAGACTAGTCTAGAGACAAATCAACAAATGGCTTTGCCCTTTAATTTATGATTTTATATTACAGTAATATCGAACTATTTTAGAATTAGAAATGTAGTCAAAGCAATATACAATAATATAAATAGTTAGAAAATTAATATATATAAAATATAGCTAAACCTTAGTTATTATCTAAATGCATTGTATAAAGCAATATAATAATTGCAAACTAATAATAACCTCATAAACAATGTAATATACAAAGATTGATAAACAGACAAAAATATAATATGTTATAGATTAATTAATAGCAAACTTTAGAAATTATATATAACTGTGTTTGTTTCCCTTAACAGAACTTAAACAAAATAATTTGTGTCATTTAATACTCTTTCTGTTTCTAAATATTAGATATTTTATAATTTTCACATATATTAAGAAAAAATTAATATTTAGCTATCATGAAATTTTTAAAATATAACAGTTTTCCATAAACTTTAACCAATAGCAATTCAATAATTTCAAAATTGTCAATTAATATTTCTTAGAAATTTACAATTCATTATTAAAAGTACATAAAAAAACTAAAACATTGATATTTTAGAAACAAGTAAAAAGTGTTAAAACATGTATTATTTAGAAACATAGGGAGTAATGAACTATAATTAGCGTGTTCAAAGTTCAAATTGTTGTACAATATATCTTCTCTTCATGCTGCATTTAAATAAAACCTACTATTTCTTCACATAGAAACATGGCCATACAAATTTTCCAGGTTACAACATCTCGCCTCACAACTTCAATCGGCTAATACATTCAGCCACTGCTAACACCTACCTTCAAAGTATAATAAGCCTAATAGATCAGCAAATAGTCAGCTAAACACACTAACCAAACGCAGATGTAGTTGGACAATTATGCATTACACAAGGAATTAACCGAACAAAGTTCAAAATTAGCTTACTTTTAAACAGGTACATGCGAAAACAATGACCACATTTCAGACATTAGTTCCATCTTATAAACAAAACTATATTGCAGATCTACAAAAGGTAAAACTTACACTTTGGGACAATCAATCAACTATTTTCCAGAAGTTACAGAGCATATATAATCAAACATATGAAGTTGTCGTGGTTACAATAAACTCATATCTTCCTGATTTACACTTCCAGATTTTCAGAGAAGCTATTACTCAACTCATCATCAGTGATACCAATTTTACTTTGACAGCAAAATAAAATCATCAAAGGTTTCTAAGGCAGGATAAGAGATAATTGAAGTACATTAGTACGGGCAACTCAAATTAAGCTCAAAATAAATTCAAAAAACATTTTAACTTCTTGCCAACTATTTATGTATTTTCGACAATAGATTTGTTGTTTTCACAAACAAATAAAAACTATTTATTAAACTACAATATAAGTTAATAAAAAATCTCTCCAGATAACAACTTATTTCTATCATTATCTACTATATTTAAAATTTATAGTACTTTATAATCATTCAAACTTATTTGAAGTCCTGCACATATTGTATTTGTCTACCAGGAAAATTTTACTAAAATAATGGGTTTTATATTTAAAAGAGACAAATCTTCGTATTTTGACATACTAATTAAAGAATATTATAACAAAAAATTTGTGGAAATAAACTTAAATACAACATTCAAACAATATAAATTAGAGAAAATTTTTCCTTTTCATACTATATCCTATACTTTTAATAGTATATAAACACAACTATAGTATACTATATTTGATACTCATACAAAAATCAACAATTAAATATAAAATGCAATTATCCGCGAGTATATAATAATTTTCAAGTTTTCACAAACAACTGTATTCAATACACGTTTATTATTTTAAATTTTGTCTATTTTCTTAATTAATATTTATGAGAATTATAGCTTCTCTAACAAGAACGTGAACAAACTTCTCACATGCACATATTTCAATTATTTTTAAAATCCAAACAATCATGCAACTATAAAGTATGTGCTCTTTTTACAATCATATATATATACATAAGTGATGAAACAATTTCAATCGCATGTAAATTTTGAACAGCGGTTGATTATCTACTCTATTAAAATAGAATCACTATTTTTATCTACTATAAAAAAGTTATATAGGTCTACTTTATTAATAAAAGGATCATTTTATTATCAAATCATATCATTTATAAACATAAAAATTTAAAATGTTTATCTCTATTATAAAACAAGTGCATCAAATTCAAACATTCCTTGATATTATATATTTATCATCCACTAATATTTAAGTATCATCAAATATTTTAACAATTGAAAATTTGTTATGAAAATATCTTTTCATTAAAGTTTTGGGGAGGAAGAACATTCTCTAAAGACCATAACCATTACAGTAAAACTCATTTTCATAACTTAATATTAAATGTATATTTTTAAACTTATTTTATATTCAATTTTTATTTTTATTTTTAAAATAAAAATACCCGCACAGACGTGCGGACTCAGCTTTAGTAATCTAATTATAATAAAAAAAATTAATTAAATAGACCATTTTTAAATTTTTGTCACAAAAAGAGATTTTTAAGAAGATAATGACCAAAATGTTTCATTATAAAGATAAAAGACTCTTACTATCTATTTATATAAATAAATAAAAATTAAAAAAAAGATAAAAAAAAAAATAAAAAAAAAAAGTTTATAGTTTCGAATTATATACTTTCAAATTCAAACTTTTTATCAAAAAACAAATATTTTTTGTATTTGTTTTTCAAATTTTCATTTTGAAATTCAAAAATGTTTTTTTAAGTATTTTAAATTTTTTCTTTTAAAACTTTAAATATTTTTATTTTTTTAATTTTAAATATCACTCTTAAACCTCCATCTTTTAACTCTAAACCCTAAATATATATTAGTTAACCCTAAGGGTATAAGTATATTTACCATTTTAATGGAATACTTTGGTCATTTTAATACTTGGAAGCTATTTTTATATAAAATAGATGAGAAATATCTTATTTCTCTTATAATAACTTTCAAAACCGATATATCCAATTTTTGATAAATATATCACTTATATCTATTAGATTCAAATCAATATTTTGTCAGTAGGTTCTGAAACCAATGTATGTATACTGGTTTATAATGGTTTATAAATTTACCTATTAATATATGGGGTTTATAGTGATTTAAACCTCCAACTATTTTAAATCGGATGGAAAACCTTCAACTAAAATTTTATGTTCTTAAACTATTAAACCGTTAATGCCGTTAACCCACTGTTAACAAAATCGTTTTATCTGAACGGAGACCCGTTAAATTGAAACGAGGCGTTTCACGAAATGCTTAAAATCAACGAATATTTTAGTGATTTAAACCCTCAACTATTTTTAAAATCAGATGAAAAACCCCCAACTAAAATTTTATGTTTTTAAACTCTCAACTATTGAATCTTTAATACTTTTAATCCTCCGTAAATAAATTTTTTTTCTGAATGGAAGCCCGTTAAACTGGATCGCAACATTTCATTAATCACGGAAACAACACAAGATGCTTAAACCTTTTTTTATCACCGGGCATGAACAATCACGATTATCCCCAAATATGAAAAAAATAGGATTCTTCTTCCTTTTTAAGAACCATAAAAAATGAAATAAGTTAAAAAAAATTTGTTATTTCTAATATTAATTGTTTCTTTCATGTGTATTTATTTATCAAAAGGGAAATTTGGAATGTTAAGTAACTTAGGTTATCAATCTCTTCACACTCAAAATTTTACCGAAAATTTATCAAAAAGATGAATATGAGAGAAAATAATTAGGATTAAAAACAACAGAGTTTTTTTACTTATCTCACATTCGATGGTTTTTTAAAAGGATAAAATATCCTTTTATTTGGGGATGAATGGTGAATGTATATTTCCCATTGATAAAAAGTGTTTAAGAATTTCATGTCGTATCTGTAATAAAATGAAACAATGCATTTTTCATTTAAAAATTTTTTTTTACGTAAAGTTAAAGGCATTAAAAGATTAATAATTGAGGGTTTAAAAACATAAAATTTTAATTTGGGGCTTTTCCATCCGATTTAAAAATAGTTGAGGGTTAAAATCACTAAGATATTCGTAAGTATCGCATGTCGTTTTCAAGTTAACGGGTCTCCGTTAAGATAAAACGATTTTGTTAACGGAGGGTTAACGGCATTAACGGTTTAATAGTTGAAGATTTAAAAACATAAAATTTTAGTTGAAGGTTTTCCATCCGAATTAAAAATTGTTGGAGGTTTAAATCAGTATAAACCCTTAATTCAATTGTATAGAATCTCATGCCAATACTAAGATAAATCTAAATCTTACGGTTCAAATATATCTGGTTACTTTTAAACGGAATAGTGAACGAAGACGAACCTCAGTTTTTAGCGTTCTAAATTTGTGCCTCTACCGATATCCACATACAGAAATTGGATCAGAACAGGATGTTAGTACCATAGAGATCAAATCTCTAAACTTCACGACGAACAATTCGTCTTATATTAAGTTTGTGACTTGGGCGACTAAAGACACCACTCACGTCATTATATCACAATATATACTGAAGAACCTAATTACATGGGTATGGAATTATTGGTTAAGCCCATTTGCCATACAACATAATCTTTCTAAAGAGATTATTACTTTCACATAATTGTATATATATACTTTTAATCTATATCACATATGATATAATGTATATTATTGTTTTTCACAAACCAATATATATATATATATATATATATATATATTTTTATTCGAAATTCTTAGGTGTGTGATCCAACAGGATCATATAAATATTAATTCTCAATTTATAAAGTATACACGGTTTCTGTCAAAATATTATAATCACTTAATATTATATGACTGTCGAACCCGACGTTACGTCTTTTACTAAAATAAATATAAATGATTTTAGCACATTTTGTACTCTTGTAATCGCCATACAACTTTTCCAAAATAATTTTTTTTTTTTAAACAGTATTACAAAAGCACAAAAATTTAATGAAGGACTCGTTAGTAATTTGATAGAATCCGTCCGAAACCCGCTAGAAAACTCGCTAAAAACTTGGGATCAAATGCTAGAATGGACCAAATGGGACAAAAAATCTCAAATAGACCTATCCCTTTTTCTTTTTATTTAACATTTAATTTTAAATAGAAATTTAGAGAAAATACCTTAAAAACCTAAAGAATTCAATATATTTACTAATTCATGCCACTACTATCCTACCCAGAATCCGACTCAGATCCAGACCCAAAACCCGACCCGAAACCCGATCCAAGTAACCCTCAATTTTTTTTCTTCTCCCTTTCTTCTCCATCAATAGTTCTTTCACATTAAAACAAAATCAAAAAATTTCTTCAACCATCCACCAGATTTTTTCTTTCTTATCCTAAATCGATACACCCATAGTCATATTTAATCGATCATATCATACCCACAATCAAATTTCATCTTTTACGTACAAGATTCAAAATGAATAAGAACGCAGAGTATTACTAGTACAACTAGTACAACTCGATTTAGTACAACTAGTATAACTAAAACGAGTATAACTAGTATAGATAGATTAAGTATAACCAATATAACTAGTACAAGTAAAACACATATAACTTTGCAATTAATATAGTGATATTTATTTTATTTTCAGCATATGAAGATGATAGAAAAGAGTATGATGTAGAACCAATAAGATATGTTGGTCTAATCTTCCCTCTCTTCATGCATGTGTCAAATACATGAATTGTATATTTTTAATAATATTTGATTTTGATGATGATTTGTTTACAAATTGTACTAGTTATACTAGTTGTACAATTTCAAAAAAAAAACAATTTTATCTTTTTTGCTCTTGACGCCAAAAAAGTTGATGCAGAACCAGAAAAAATCTTCAACCGTACTCCAAAAGCACGAGTCACCAGTAAGAAGAATAAAGAGGGAGCATGATGACAACTAAGGTCTCATTTCATGTAAAATAGATAGTTTTTGGGGTTACTTTTGGAAAATTATGTTTGTTATAAACTTATGTTCTTTTTAGTATTAAAACTTATGTTTCTTTTGATGTTACTTTTTTTAATAGCTTTAGAAACTATTAAAACTTATTTTCCTTTTGAAACTTATATTTTGTAAGCGATAATTGTGTTTAGTTTAAATATACATGTATTTTGGTATAACTAGTACAACAAATTCAACGAAGTAATAATATTTAAGAATGGTATAACTAATATAACTACTCTGACATTAGTGTTCAACCATAATTGTTAAAATATGATACACATTTTAAAACATGATCCACATTTAAAATAATATTAAAATAACAAGTAGTTGTATCAGTTTTTTAGTTATACCGACTGTACATAGTTGTACTAGTTTTTGAGTTGTACCAATTTGTGCATAGTTGTACTTTGACAGTGAAATAAAAAAATATTAGTTGTACCACATAATAAATAGATTTACCTCAGTTGTACTACTTATTTATGTTTACATGTATTTGCCATGTTACAATGAAATAATTAGTTTTGTAAAAATATATTTTATGTATGTTTTCCAAAAACTATGTGGACAAACGAATTAACAAACCTTAAAAGTATAAGGTAGATCATGTAAACTTATAGAGTTCTGTGAAAAATTAATTTTTTTTTTTCAAAATTTCAAATTAAATTAAAGAAACTTTCTGAGTACATATCAGTTGAGATATTTGATTGTTTTCTTCTATGAAATATCAAATTGGTTTTGTTGATTTCTGAAATGTCAAAGTTATACTAGTCTTACATAGTTGTACTGGTTGTACTGGTTTGTACATAGTCGTACTAATTTTTTGAGTTGTACCGTTTTGTACATAGTTGTACTAGTTTTTGAGTTGTACCGGTTTTGTTCATAGTTGTACTTTGGCAGTTGAAATAAAAAAAACTAGTTTGTACCACATAAAATTTCAACTTAAATCAGTTGTATCCACTTCTTTATGTGTACATGTCTTTGCCCAAATACAATGAAATCATCAATTTTTGTTAAAATACACTTGATGTATATTTTCCAAAAATTATGTGGACAAAGAAGTTAACAACCTTAAAAGTATAAGGTAAATCATACAAAATTATGTGATTGTGTTATAATTTTTATTTTATTTCAAAACTTCAAATAGATTAAAAAAATTTCATAGTACATGTCAATTGAGAAATTTGATTGTTTTTCTCATATGAAATACCAAATTGGTTTTGTTAATTTTTTGAAATGTTAAAGTTATGCCAGTTGTATCAGTAATACTCATCCAATATAATAAAAATTATAACAATTGTTTATATGTCTAGTTTTAGGGCTGTACCAATATTTTAACATCATGGCTTTGTAAAAATATGTTCATTGTTTGTTTATTTTAATAATATGACTAATATAGTTAATAAACCTTAAAAATATAAAGTATATAATGTAAAATTAAGAGTGTAATGTAACAATTTAATAAAATTGAAAAAACTCCAAAATATAGATGAAATTTGTCATCATATACTAATAAGAATATTTACTTGTTTATTTTATGTGTAATTATAACATTTATATACTAGTTATACAATTTTGAACATATTTAATTGTACTAGTTATATTAGTTGTACTCAGTCGAATGTGAATAAGATAAGTGAAATCGTGTGGTTAAGATTAAAACATATACATGATGATCTAATGGCTCAGATTATCTCTTCATTAAGGGTAAAATTGTCTTTTTCTTCTCTTTGGTCTATGTAGATTTTTTTTGGTTGTAGTAGATTTTTTTTTCACCATTTGGTCCATTTGAGAATATTGTCCAAAAACTTGGTCTAAAAATTCATTG
>CAJHQQ010005665.1:0-15101 GCA_905132885.1 Moricandia moricandioides
AAAAGTTTTACAGATCACTTCTATTGGCCGCATATGAAGAGAGATGTGGAGAGGATATGTGGAAGGTGTGCTACTTGCAAGCATGCCAAGTCCCAAGTTCAAAACCAGGGTTTGTATACTCCTTTACCTATTCCTCACCATCCCTGGAATGACATTCTATGGATTTCATTGTTGGTTTGCCTAGGACTAGGACTGGAAAGGATTCTATCTTTGTTGTTGTTGATAGGTTCTCTAAGATGGCACATTTCATAGCATGTCATAAGACTGATGATGCATTGCATATAGCTAACTTGTTCTTTAAGGAGGTTGTACGTTTGCATGGCATGCCTAGAACCATAGTTTCTGATAGGGACACTAAGTTTCTTAGTTACTTTTGGAAGACACTTTGGTCTAAGTTAGGCACTAAGCTTTTGTTCTCTACTACATGTCATCCACAAACTGATGGGCAAACTGAGGTAGTTAATAGGACATTAGGAACACTCCTGCGTGCATTCATTAGAAAGAACTTAAGAACATGGGAGGAATACTTGCCACATTGTGAATTTGCATACAATCATGCTATGCATTCTGCTTCTAAGTATTCTCCATTTGAAATTGTTTATGGGTTCAATCCCACCTCTCCTTTGGATCTAATGCCTTTACCTGAGTGTGAAAGGACAAGTCTAGATGGCAAGAAGAAGGCCGAGTTAGTTCAACAGATTCATGAGAAGGCTAGACTAAACATTGAGCAGAAGACCAAGCTGTATGAGAAGCAAGCAAACAAGGGGAGACGTGTGAGAACTTTGAAGTTGGTGACCAAGTTTGGTTGCACCTAAGGAAGGATAGGTTCCCCAACGAGAGGAAGTCCAAACTGACGCCAAGGGTTGATGGACCCTTTGAGATCATCCACAAGATCAATGACAATGCCTACAAGCTTGATCTCCAAGGTAAGTACGATGTATCAAATAGCTTCAATGTCACTGATTTGGCTCCTTTTGTTGTAGATGGACCTGATTTGAGGACAAATCCTTTTCAAGAGGGAGGGGATGATGTGATCATGGACCGGATCACTAAGGAGGACAATGAGGAGGGTCTAGATGAGCAACATGAAGCCACAATGCATCAACCATTTGATGAGGATGCTCTAACCATTCCTGAAGGTCCCATGACTCGTTCCAGAGTCAAGAAGCTTAATGAGAATGTTGTTGGATTACTCACTTCACATCCACAACAAGAAGGTCTTGGACAAGGTTTGATCCGAGATGTCTTGATCACCATTCAAGTCATCTCTACACCAAACTGAGGTAGTGTCTAGGCAGACATGGAGTGCGTGCTCTTTTCCTTGCTTTTGGTTTTGTCCCACGAGGTTTTCTAGAAGGAAGGTTTTTAACGAGGCCACAACATGTCTACAAATCACCTAAGTGCTACACTCGGTCCAAGACTAATAGAAGTGCATTTTTATTTCATTTAACTTATAAACTATAGTTTTGCTTTCTTTCCTTTTTTGGTTCTTAGTCGAAAACCCTAGAGGCATGTCTCTGGTTTTCTTATTTAAAGGGTGCCTTATGCCCTATTGTACTCATCGATTCTTTTCTATACAAGTTACTCATCTTTTGCGGCTCTCTCTCTCTCTAAAAGAAGTGTGCCGAGTTCTGGTGTGTCATATCCAGAGTTAAGGGTGTTTAGTTTGGTGTGTAATATCCAAACCATTAATCTAGGAGTATCAAGAGTTCATTCATCCCTCTTGTGTCACCATCCGATCCACACGCCTTGAAGGACTTGAGTCTTTTGATTCGTTCTTGCAAGGATTATCCATTCCCATCAACCAAAGAGCATCCTAGGGACGCATCAAAGACTGTACGGACAGATTCAAACCTGCTCTGGATGCTTCATCTTTGATGCTTGGTCTCTTCACCAGTATTATTTATCTTCATTCTAACACTCCCCCTCAAGCTTGACCATAGGAGATCCTTGGACAAGCTTGGAACCTTGAAGAAGCTCCCTCATTAAAAACCTTAGCCAGAAAACCCATTTGGGACAAAACCAACTAAGGAAAAGAGTAGAGTTCTTCAAAGCCTAGGGATTGGCCAGTGAGCCTAAGGAACTTCAGACAACTCATGGTGGAGTCCTTAGGCTCTGGATCATGGCCTCAAATAATGGTACAAGTGTGAACTCCACAGCTTGCCCACATCAACATCTTGGATCACTTTTTTTAGGCTGGTTGTGTCTCCCCCTTTCTTCTGACTACTCGCCACTTCAAGGAGTTGTAGAGACCACCAGCTTCTGCTTCATAGATCACCAAGTAAGGTACCTGATACATTATCCCAAAGGTGCATCAGTTCTTGAGGAAATGCACTCATCACACTAAGCTCAATAACAATTAAGTATAAGGACAATAATGAATGTATTGAGATGAGTTTAAGGTGCTTCCCTTTCATAATAAGTATGGTGGGGAGTGAACTCCACTTGAATTCCCCACTTGGTAAGACAATACTCAGATCATGGAAGCTCAATCTCATGCTTGGGACTGAGAATAATGAAGGACCAAGCTTGCATTGGGACAGTGAGTTCCTTGAGTCTTCTTTGATCTGGTTTATAATGCAAGTGTGAACTCCACAGCTTGCCAATGGCTTGTGGCGGCTGGATCTTCAGGATTGCTTCTTCATTACCCCTCCTCAAGCTTGATCCAGAGAATATAGGGATGGACCAAGCTTGGAAGTGAGCAATACTGAGCTAGGACCAGGAGCACATCACCCCAACAGCTGCGCTTAAGTCAACCAGTTCCTCCTCCCTTGATCTCCTCTCCACTGCCTAGAACAACTCTTCCTTGTGTGTCTCTTGGAACCAGGAGCTCAACAACCAAATGGCCTGCGCTTAAATCAACCGGTTCTCTACACACAAGTGATCTCTCCATGGTCAGGAATATACAAACTCTGTAGGCTCTGAACTCATGGGCAAAGCCTTCTTCTTTGTCTTGGATTGGTGATGGACAGTGGACACCTCTTGTGTACCTGAAACAACACTCAAACTCCAGCAAGAATTAGACCACACAAGAGGATCAGACCTTGGTAACTCACCAAGTCTGATCCCCAACCTTTAAACCATGCAATGGCAGAAGCTAAACAACTCATTCAGTCCTAAACCATGCATATAATTCACTAAACGCTCAACCATGATAACTCATCAAGTACAAGACATTTAGGCTAATTTTTATGATCATTTAAGAAAACACAGATTATAAATGACAAAACAGTGACTAGAAAACTCATCTAATCAATCTAGACAATTCATGAATGCAACAACAATTTATGGCAGTAGCTTACACTAAGCAACACATCTAATCAAGCTACACACCAATGAATGCAACAAATGGCTAGAAACTAACCTAGACCTTCAGCAATGCAATACAAGACATACAACCGGCACTAAGCAACTCGCCTAGACCATACAGCACACAAACAATAGAACAAAACATTGCTAGTAATCTCCTAGAACAGTACACATGCAGCAAGCAACAATTTTAAGCAACAAAATACTAAACAACAAGCTTAGATCAGAAACAGCATAAACAATTATTCTAGGGCAGAAACTAGACATAACCATGCTAGAAAACTCCTAGAACAATGCATACACAATGTTTAAGCATCATGGGACAGAAACTAGGTTCAAAAACTCTAGTAACATTAAACTGTCCCTAAGATACTAAACACACACTCAACACAACCAGAAACAATTTAAACAATTAAACAAGCTCTTATTAGAGTTCAGGAGGTTAACTTACAGCCAAGGAACCTGAGCTAGTTCCTTGAACCTCCATGGCTGTGAATCACTTGAATTTGGAGTGTTTGAGGTGTGAATTGACTGTCCAACACCTCATCTTCTTGATTATCTCCTTCTGGTCAAGGGGACACTTCAAACCCCTCCTGCTCTCTTGCTGGTCGTGGGTTTTGTTGGTCAGAAACAGAGCTTCAGCATGGCTGGCCAGAGAATGATTAGAACAGCCTAGCTTTGATGCTCCTATAGTGACCTTTCTCCAAGAATGGTTTCTTCCATGGATTATCTTCAGCATTTTGGACCAGATGAGGTTGTGTGGTTTCTTCTTTGGACTCCTTGAAGTTTCTGAAGTCACCATTCCATTAGGTCTCTCCATCTTAGAGAGTTTGGACCAGTGGACAATAGAATGTACCAATTGGTTTACAAGAAACAGAACTTGAATCTGGACTTTGATGAAGCTTGCTGGACTGAGCTGAAGCTTTCTTGAGTTCCAGAGATTAAAGACCTCCTTTATCTTGAGTTCTGGTGAGATTTTTCCCTCCTGGAAAACCTTTGGACCAGAGGATACAAGGATGGAACAAAACAGAGTTTGAAAGAGAAGATTGAACAGAAACAGATTTGCGGAAGCTTTATAGGTTTTCAGGAGCTTGAGAGCTCTGATACCATGTGAGAATAGATGAATTTAGGTGTGAGAGTGATGTAGAAACAGAGTATGGTCGAAACTAAGAGAAAGAGAATCAGAGAGACAAGTGAGAATCAAAGAGAATGCAGTGAAGAGTATGAAAGTATGAGAGTGTTCTTGAGTATCAAAGAGGGTGAATTCGTGTGTAACCAGAGAGATTAGAGAGAATGAGAGACTAAGAGAGTATGGAACCAAAGAATAGTGAAGAAAGAGAACTCCTCTTTGCTTAGAGGTTTCAGAATACACATGGAGTGGCTTTATAGCCAGATTACAACTTGCAACATATTAAACTATTGTTAAAGTACAGATTTACTAAACTAATATTATTGTAGGGTTTCTGATGCTGCCAGGAGGATGCAGCCAAGGTGAATCTCGACCAGAGGGAGTGAGAGTGACAGGAGAGAGAGATGGGCACAGTCTGGTTGGGTGAAAGTGACAGCAGGCTCATCCTCTTATGCACATGTGACTTTTACTCTATTTAAATCCCAACTTGTCTGATCTCTCTCCAACGGCCTGATCTCTATTTTAAACTTCAAATATGCTTCATAAGACTCATCTGGACGAGTTCCCCACTTGCCTTGACTTCCAAGACACTCTAGGTTAGGATTTGATACTTGCGCGCCAAGACTGTACGGACAGATTCAAACCTGCTCTGGATGCTTCATCTTTGATGCTTGGTCTCTTCACCAGTATTATTTATCTTCATTCTAACAGAACCAAGGGAGACTTGTACTTTCTTGAGGACACCCTGCTAGCTTCTAATTTATCTTGTGCTTTAAACTCTGTTTCTGAATTACCTAAAGATGTAATATGGCATGCTAGATTAGGACACCCTCATTCTCGCGCCTTGAACATCATGTTGCCTAGTGTTTCTTTTAAAAGTGATTGTGAAGCTTGTATTCTAGGAAAACATTGCAGGTCTGTGTTTCCTAAATCAATGACTATCTATGATAATTGCTTTGATCTTATTCATTCTGATGTTTGGACAGCCCCTTGTGCATCTAGAGAACAACATAAGTACTTTGTGACTTTTATAGATGAAAAATCTAAGTACACATGGTTAACCTTATTGAAGTCTAAGGATAGGGTGCTAGAAGCATTTAAAAATTTTCAAAGCTATATTGCTAACCACTTTCATGCCAAGATCAAAATATTTAGATCAGATAATGGAGGAGAATACACAAGCACAATCTTCAAGCAACACCTTGCAGCACAAGGAATCATCCATCAAACTAGTTGTCCCTACACACCTCAACAAAATGGTGTGGCTGAGAGGAAAAATCGACATCTAATGGAAGTGGCCAGAAGCATGATGTTCCATATGAATGTTCCTAAACATTTTTGGGGTGATGCAGTTGTGACTGCCTCTTACTTAATCAACAGGATTCCTACAAAAGTTCTCAGTGATATATCACCTTATGAGGTACTCAACAAAACCAGACCATCTATAGACCATTTGCGTGTGTTTGGGTGTGTGTGTTTTGTTTTGATTCCAGGTGAACTGAGGAACAAGCTAGAGGCTAAAAGCACAAAGGCCATGTTTATTGGATACTCTCCAACTCAAAAAGGCTACAAATGCTATGTACCAGAGACAAGAAAGGTTCTGATCTCCAGGGATGTTAAGTTTGTGGAGTCTAGAGGTCACTATGATGAGAGGAGTTGGGATGATATCAAGGACCTCTCTCAGTCTTCCTCAGATAGAGCCAACAACTTGAGAGTAATTTTAGAGAATCTTGGCATCCACTTACCAACAGAACCTGAGGGAATCAAGAAGACACCAGTTCATGATACTACTGAAGATGAGGAAAATATTGAAGTCACTCATCCTGATCATGAGGGGGGCAGTGAAACAACTCAGCCTGAGGAACATGAGCAGCAATCTGAAGACTCAGCAGCTCATGATCAAGATGAGATGCCATCAGCTACTGAAGTTCAACCACAAGATGAAACCCAATTAGATGAGGAGGAAGAATCTGATCAGATACAGCCTTTGAGAAGGAGTACAAGGATCAAGAGACCAACATCAAATTGGATCAACACAAGGGTGTACTTCAATGCAAAAGCAGTAGCTCATCCAATTAGTGCAGTTTGTTCTCTAGCTCAATATCCAGAAGAACATCAAGCTTTCATTATGGAGTTGGACCAGGAATATGTCCCAAGATCTTATGAAGAAGCAATGGAGGATGAAGAATGGAAAAACTCAGTTGGAGATGAGATCAATGCTATGATCAAGAATGATACTTGGTATGAAGCTGAGCTTCCCAAAGGCAAGAAAGCAGTGACAAGTCGTCTACTCTTCACAATCAAGTACCTAGCAAATGGAAAACCAGAAAGGAAAAAGACAAGACTAGTTGCAAGAGGCTTTACTCAGGTCTATGGAGAAGATTACCTTGATACATTTGCACCAGTAGCCAAGCTTCACACCATAAGGATTGTGATCTCATTGGCAGTCAACTTGGAGTGGGACTTATGGCAAATGGATGTCAAGAATGCTTTCTTACAAGGTGAATTAGAAGATGAGGTATACATGCGACCACCACCTGGTCTAGAAGACATGGTAAAACCAGGAAATGTATTGAGGCTAAAGAAGGCTATCTATGGCTTGAAGCAATCTCCAAGAGCCTGGTACCATAAGTTAAGCTCAACTCTAAATGGAAGAGGATTTGTCAAATCAGAGGCTGATCACACTCTCTTCACACTGACCAGCACGCAAGGGATTATTGTCATTCTCATTTATGTAGATGACATTATCATCACTGGTAGTGACAAGGAAGGTATCCTCTCAACTAAGACTTTTCTTAAATCTACATTTGACATCAAAGATTTGGGAGAGTTGAAGTACTTCCTAGGGATTGAAATATGCCGCTCTAAAGAGGGGCTCTTCCTATCCCAAAGGAAGTACACACTTGATCTTTTAAATGAGGCAGGAAACCTTGGAGGGAGACAGGCCAAGACACCATTGGAAGAAGGCTACAAGGTACTGCGAGAGGGGGAGTATGAGGATACTCCATTTGAAGATGTTAAGAAGTACAGGAGGATGGTGGGAAAGCTCATATACCTGACCATTACTCGACCAGATGTGTGTTTTGCTGTGAACCAAGTCAGTCAACACATGCAAATACCTAAAGTTCATCACTGGAATATGGTGGAAAGGATCTTGAGATACTTGAGAGAAGCTCCTGGTCAAGGTGTGTGGATGGCTTGCAATGGAAGCACAGAGATTGTGGGGTACTGTGATGCAGATTGGGCTGGTGATAGAGTGGACAGGAGGTCTACAACAGGCTATTGTACTTTTATTGGAGGAAATTTAGTCACTTGGAAGAGCAAGAAGCAGAAGATAGTATCATGCTCAAGTGCTGAAGCAGAATATAGAGCAATGAGAAAGCTTACTAGTGAGCTTACCTGGATCAGAAACCTGCTAAGAGACTTGGGGATTGAGACTACAACTCCCATCACCATGCACTGTGACAACCAGGCTGCCATTCATATAGCATCCAACAGTGTGTTCCATGAGAGGACTAAGCACATTGAGGTGGATTGTCATAAAGTTAGACAAGCTGTGGAGCAGCAAATTATATTGCCTTGCTACACTAGAAGTGAAGACCAGTTGGCCGATATCTTCACCAAAGCAGCAAGCACAAAGGTCTGTGAGTTCATTCATTCAAAGCTTGGACTCATGGATATCCCATCTCACTGATCCTCTTAGCCATGAGGTGTTCTACTCTTTTTCCTTGGCTTAGTTTTCTCCCAAGTGGTTTTTCTAAGCTAAAGGTTTTAATGAGGGAATGCTTCATGGTTTCCAAGCTTGACTAGTCCCTATGGTCAAGCTTGAGGGGGAGTGTTGAGATGAAGCAATAAGAAGCAAGAGGAAATCAAGTGGTTCAGATTAAACAAGGATTCAAGATAACTTGGAAGTCAAGGCTGTCCGTACAACCTAAGTGATCCAACGTGACTTGCAAGCAAAGGAAGTGGAGAGTTGGATGAGAATAAACCAAGAAGACTTATCTGAGCTTGCCTGAACAAGAGGAACGTTGGGGAAGCTGGTTCACATGTGAAACTAAGTTCAAATTGCCCAGACAACTGTTGGGAGAGGTCACTTTCAGTCTGGTGGTCCTGCTAGCTCAGTCTGGTGGTCCTGCCCAAGACAGTCCTGCTTGCTCAGTCTGGTGGTCCTGCCCAAGACAGTTGGACTGTTCCTACATTGTTTATTCTTATTCTTGGTTTCCCTTTGTTTAGTATTATCCTAGATATTTGTCTACTCTATTTATGTGCTGGTTCCAGGAACCTAAACAAGCAAGTTGAATAATAATAATTCACTTCTCCATTCTCTCTCTCTCTCTCTCTCTCTCTCTCTCTCTCTCTCTCTCTCTCTCTCTCTCTCTCTCTCTCCCACGAAATTTCTCTTCTCTCTTGCTGTTCTTCATGTTCTTGAGCTTGTTTCTGGAGTTCTTGGTCGAATCTCTCTCTAATTCTCTCAAAACTCACAGAACTGGTTGACTTAAGCGCAGCTGTTGGGGTGATGCGCTCCTGGTCCTAGCTCTGTCTTGCTCACTTCCAAGCTTGGTCCATCCCTATACTCTCTGGACCAAACTTGAGGAGGGGTAATGCAGAAGCAATCCTCAAGATCCAGCCGCCACAAGCCATTGGCAAGAAGTGGAGTTCACTCTTGCATCATTCCTCACCAGCCGGATCAAAGAAGCTATCATGAACTCATTGCAACCTTGCAAGCTTGAACCTTCACCTATTCTCGGTTCCAAGCTTGAGGAGGAGTGTGAATGAGCTTCCTATGATCTGAGACATGCCTTACCAAGTGGGGACTCAAGTGGAGTTCACTCCCTACCATAATGATGAAGGGGAAGCACCTTAAACTCATCTCAAAACATTCATTGCTGTTCTTATGATTAAAATGTTATTGAGATTGTTGTGATTAGTGCATTACCTTGAGAACTGATGCACCTGTGGGATATTGTATCAGGTACCTTACTTGAGACTCAATGAAGCAAAGAACCGGTCCATCCTTACCTATCAAGATGGCGAGTAGTCAGAAGAGAGGGGGAGACACAAACCGGGGTCTAAGAAGAGTCCAAGGTGTTGGTGTGTGCAAGTGATGGAGTCCACGCTTGCACCACAAGTTAGGCCACGATCCAGAGCCTAAGGACTCCACCATGATAAATCTGAAGTTCCTTAGGCTCACTGGCCAATCCCTAGGCTTTGGAGAACTCTACTCTTTTCCTTGGTTGGTTTTATCCCTAAGGAGGGTTTTCTGGCCAAGGTTTTTAATGAGGGAGCTTCTTCAAGGTTCCAAGCTTGTCCAAGGATCTCCTATGGTCAAGCTTGAGGGGGAGTGTTAACTTGAAGAGATGAAAATGAACAAAAGAGAGAGATGAGATGGAGGCAAAATATTGACATCAAGAGAAGAGAAGAACATCTGTGTACATAGGCAAGTGACATAGTTGACTACATGCCTCAACTACATGTGAGCTGATATAGTCAACTACCTGCCTCAACTACATACGAGCTGATATAGTCGACTACATGCATCGACTACATGCATCAACTACATAGGCAAGTGATATAGTTGACTATATCACTTGCCTACGTGCGAATCAGTTCAAAATCAAGTTGGCGCCAAGGAATTCAGTTTGAATTCAAATGGGACCTGTCTCTTTCTCGTCCAGACTGCAAGCAGAACCCTTGTCCTCTTACTAAAATAATAGTTTAATCCTTCCTTAAGATAGTATTAGTTTATTGGCTTCCTTGTCTTGTATTGTTGTTCCTTGGCTATATTATGCCTTCCTTGTCCACGAAATTAATCAAGCAAAGAGGAGTTCTCTTTCTTCACTATTCTCTGGTTCTATACTCTCTTAGTCTCTCATTCTCTCTAATCTCTCTGGTTACACACGAACTCACCCTCTTTGATACTCAAGAACACTCTCATACTTTCATACTCTTCACTGCATTCTCTTTGATTCTCACTTAATCTCTTCATTCTCTTTCTCTTAGTTTCGACCACACTCTGTCTCTACACCACTCTCACACTCTGTTTTATCTATTCTCACAAAGACACCTTTGGAAGATGGATATAAGGTGCCACGTGAGGGGGAGATTGAAGACAGCCAGCCATTTGAAGATGCAAAGCTTTATAGGAAGCTTGTTGGTAAGTTGATCTACTTGACCATTACACGTCCTGACATATGTTTTGCTGTGAATCAGGTGAGCCAACATATGCAAGGACCAAAGGAGCATCATTGGAGCATGGTGAGCAGGATCTTGATGTATCTGAATGGATCACCAGAACAAGGAGTGTGGATGGGGTGTAACAAGAGCACTAAAGTAGTGGGATACTGTGATGCGGATTGGGCTGGAGATAGAGCTGATAGGAAGTCAACCACTGGCTATTGCACTTTCATTGGTGGGAACCTGGTTACTTGGAAGAGCAAGAAGCAGAAGGTGGTCTCATGTTCAAGTGCTGAAGCTGAGTATAGGGCCATGTTGAAGCTGACTAATGAGCTAGTGTGGATCAAAGGGATCTTGAAGCACTTGGAGATAGACCAGCCTACACCAATGACCATGCATTGTGACAACCAAGCAGCAATCCACATTGCCTCCAACTCGGTGTTTCATGAGAGAACCAAGCACATTGAGGTTGACTGCCACAAGGTGAGGCAGATGATAGTCCAAGGGGTGATCTTACCTTGCTACACACGGAGTGAAGATCAGTTGGCAGATGTTTTCACTAAGGCTCCAAGACAGAAGACACTTGAGTCCATTCATCACAGATTGGGGCTCAGTGATCTTACTAGGCTCAACTAGTTCCTCTTGTCATGGGATCTTTACTCTTTTCCTTGCTGAGGTTTTATCCCTAAGGAGGGTTTTCTTTGGCAAGGTTTTTAATGAGGAAGATCTCATGACATCCAAGCTTGATCGGTTCCCTTGATCAAGCTTGAGGGGGAGTGTTGAACTAAATAAGAAAAGGGGTTACAAGTATGTGAAGGAGACTGAAGAAGGTTGGAGAATGGTTTAAGGGGGAGTTGTCCGTAGAAGTCCGTACAAGTGGCCGTACAAGTGACCGTACAAGGCCGTACAAGTGACCGTACACTTGAGTGTACACCAAGGCAAGAGGAGAAACCAAGTTACCCGGGTGAAAGTGAAAGAGGAGTTACCCGCGTGTGATCAACCTTCACTTACCTCACCACTCGTCCAAGTGCAATGAACCTTAGGGATAAGGTTAGTCCGCGCCTGGACAGGCTGGCTAAGAGCATCTGGTCAAGATGCTAAAGGAATCACGCGTGCAAAGCTTCTCCACCATGTATTTCAAATTAGACGCTCCCCCGGCCTTGACTCCACATGCTTAGGGTTGAAACCTTATCTTTTATCCGTTGATTGTTGTCCATAAGCTCTCCTATATATTTGTAACCCCGGTTCATTAATGTTAAGCAAGCATTTTCGAGTCTCTTTCTTTTCTTATTCTCTCTAAGTGTTCTTGAGCCCCCAAATGGGTTCTTGAACAAATCGGCTCCAAATCTCTCACTTTCTCTCTTAATCTCTCCTAATCTCTCTCGTTTACTCTATTCTACCTTTGCATACTCAGATTCTACTCATTCTTTCAATCACTTCGGTTAAAAGTGGGATAACTTCTTCAAAATAAGTCCAATGATATTTATTCAACTTCAGGATGATTCTACACTGATTTATGAGTCCAAATAAAGATTCTTACATCTTGATTCATTCTGGTTTGATTAGAATCAAGAAGAAATTGTCAAATCTCCAAACATGGTAAACTGGAATTACTTTGGTTAAAAGTGGAATAACATCTTCATCATAACTCCTATTATATTGATTCAACTTCAGGGTGATTATCCACTGATTTATGAGTCCAAATAAAGCTTCTAACATCTTGATTCATTCTGGTTTGATTAGAATCAAGAAGAAATTGCCAAATCTCCAAACAGGGTAAACTGGAGTCACTTCGGTTAAAAGTGGGAAAACTTCTTCATCATAACTCCTATGATCTTGCTTCAACTTCAGTGTGGTTCTACACTGATTTATGAGTCCAAATCAAGCTTCTTACATAGTGATTCATTCTGGTTTGATTAGAATCATGAAGAAATTGCCAAATCTCCAAACATGGTAAACTGGAATTACTTTGGTTAAAAGTGGAATAACATCTTCATCATAACTCCTATGATATTGATTCAACTTCAGGATGATTCTATACTGATTTATGAGTTTAAATAAAGATTCTTACATCTTTATTCATTCTATTTTGATTAGAATCAAGAAGAAATTGCCAAATCTCCAAACAGGGTAAACTGGAATCACTTCGGTTAAAAGTGGAATAACATCTTCATCATAACTCCTATGATATTGATTCAACTTCAGGGTGATTATCCACTGATTTATGAGTCCAAATAAAGCTTCTTACATCTTGATTCATTCTGGTTTGATTAGAATCAAGAAGAAATTGCTAAATCTCCAAACAGGGTAAACTGGAGTCACTTCGGTTAAAAGTGGGATAACTTCTTCATCATAGCTCCTATGATATTGATTCAACTTCAGGATGATTCTGCACTGATTTATGAGTTAAAATCAAGGTTATTACATCTTGATTCATTCTGGTTTGATTAAAATCAAGAAGAAATTGCTAAATCTCCAAACATGGTAAACTTGAGTCACTTCGGTTAAAAGTGGGATAACTTCTTCATCATAAGTCCAATGATATTGATTCAACTTCAGGATGATTCTACACTGATTTATGAGTCCAAATCAAGATTCTTACATCTTGATTCATTCTGTTTGATTAGAATCAACAAGAAGTTGCCAAATCTCCAAACAGGGTAAATTGGAATCACTTCGGTTAAAAGTGGCATAACACCTTCATCATAACTCCTATGATCTTGATTCAACTTCAGGATGATTATCCACTGATTTATGAGTCCAAATAAAGCTTCTTACATCTTGATTCATTCTGGTTTGATTAGAATCAAGAAGAAATTGCCAAATCTCCAAACAGGGTAAACTGGAGTCACTTCGGTTAAAAGTGGGATAACTTCTTCATCATAACTCCTATGATCTTGATTCAACTTCAGGGTGATTATAAAGTGATTTATGAGTCCAAATCAAGCTTCTTACATCGTGGTTCATTCTTGTTTTATTAGTATCAAGAAGAAATTGTCAAATCTCCATATAGGGCAAACTGGAATCACTTCGGTTAAAAGTGGGATAACTTCTTCATCATAGCTCCTATGATATTGATTCAACTTCAGGATGATTCTGCACTGATTTAGGAGTTCAAATCAAGGTTCTTACATCTTGATTCATTCTGGTTTGATTAGAATCAAGAAGAAATTGCTAAATCTCCAAAAATGGTAAACTGGAGTCACTTCGGTTAAAAGTGTGATAACTTCTTCATCATAAGTCCAATGATATTGATTCAACTCCAGGGTGATTCTACAGTGATTAATGAGTCCAAATCAAGCTTCTTACATCGTGATTCATTCTGGTTTTATTAGTATCAAGAATAAATTGCCAAATCTCCAAACAGGGTTAATTGGGATCACTTCGGGTAAAAGTGGGATAACTTCTTCATCATAAGTCCAATGATATCGATTCAACTTCAGGATGATTCTACACTGATTTATGAGTTCAATTCAAGATTCTTACATCTTGATTCATTCTGGTTTGATTAGAATCAAGAATTAATTGCCAAATCTCCAAAAAGGGTTAACTGGGATCACTTCGGTTAAAACTGGGATAACTTCTTCATCATAAGTCCAATGATATTGATTCAACTTCAGGATGATTCTAAACTGATTTATGAGTCCAAATCAAGATTCTTACATCTTGATTCATTCTGGTTTGATTCGAATCAAGAAGAAGTTGCCAAATCTCCAAACAGGGTAAATTGGAATCACTTCGGTTAAAGGTGGAATAACATCTTCATCACAACTCCTATGATCTTGATTCAACTTCAGGATGATTATCCACTGATTTATGAGTCCAAATAAAGCTTCTTACATCTTGATTCATTCTATTTTGATTAGAATCAAGAAGAAATTGCCAAATCTCCAAACAGGGTAAACTGGAGTCACTTCGGTTAAAAGTGGGAAAACTTCTTCATCATAACTCCTATGATCTTGCTTCAACTTCAGTGTGGTTCTACACTGATTTATGAGTCCAAATCAAGCTTCTTACATAGTGATTCATTCTGGTTTTATTAGTATCAAGAAGAAATTGTCAAATCTCCAAATAAGGCAAACTGGAATCACTTCGGTTAAAAGTGGGATAACTTCTTCATCATAGCTCCTATGATATTAATTCAACTTCAGGATGATTCTGCACTGATTTAGGAGTTCAAATCAAGGTTCTTACATCTTTTTTCATTCTGGTTTGATTAGAATCAAGAAGAAATTGCTAAATCTCCAAAAATGGTAAACTGGAGTCACTTCGGTTAAAAGTGTGATAACTTCTTCATCATAAGTCCAATGATATTGATTCAACTCCAGGGTGATTCTACAGTGATTAATGAGTCCAAATCAAGCTTCTTACATCGTGATTCATTCTGGTTTTATTAGTATCAAGAATAAATTGCCAAATCTCTAAACAGGGTTAATTGGGATCACTTCGGGTAAAAGTGGGATAACTTCTTAATCATAAGTCCAATGAT
>CAJHQQ010005666.1:0-15085 GCA_905132885.1 Moricandia moricandioides
GGGAAATTGCACCCTATAACGTACAAAAATATTATAATTCATTAGATGACGAATTGACCTAACTTGATCACATATAATACATATTTTATGTAATAATGCACTTATACCCTTGTCTTTAACCGGTGAAACCTGAAACAAAAATAAATTTAAATTATAATTAGTTAAAGTAGAAAGTAAAGCGTGGCCACTCTTTCTTCCACACCACTCTGAAGATAATTATTTGGTAAAATTGTGAAGATGAATAAATTACTTCTGAGAATTTCACGAGTCCGACACCACCAACATCCTTCCTGGTAAAGTTTTATAGAGGAGAAGATCGATTTTAAAGATGCGATCCCGAAGCCACCGAGTACATCTCCATCAGCGAATTTTGGAGGAGCATGTCGGTTGTGAGGACTTCGTTGGAGAAGAGAGTCGAAGGATTTGATTCTGAAATCTAAATTCGCGACCACAGTGTTGCAACTACGTGCATCCATCTTCCCAATCCAAGATTTAGCACTAAATGAAGACAAAACGTGAAAATCTGTAAGTTTTGGTTTCGGGTTCGAAGACGAAGAGAAGATGAACAAGGAGGGTATTTCTATGCTATTTTATGAAATAGAAAAGACTGTCTTCCTTTCAAATTTGACTTTTTCTGATTTGCAATGTTTATTAATATATTATGAACTATATGTTATATTTCCTTTGATGCTTGAAAATGAGGATTCAATCTTGTTATTTGTTGTTTCATCTTCTATTGATATGAGTTTTGTATCGGTGTGTATATGTGTTTTATATTCGTGTGTATATGATTTTGTAAAGAGAAATAGTATAGTTAAACGTAGATGGAATAGAATGTAATATGACATCAAATAAAATAGAATACAATGTGATGTTGAATGGAATGATATTCATATGATGTTGTCTTTTCCACCTTTTTTCTCTAATGCCGTCAATCTTAATTTCTTTCGATACAGTCAGTCTGAATATCTTATGATGTCGTCAATTTTTATTTTTTCCGCCATCAATCTTCTCTATAATGCAAACTTCACAAGTCTATTCTATAGAGTTTGATATTACAAAATATGAAATACTATTTTTAGATTTTAATTTTATTTAAAGTATTATAAACATATATTATGATTTGTATTTGGGTTTGAGATTAGTGATTAGTGTTTAGGGTCATTTACGGGTTGGGCTCAACATTAATTTTTTCATGCAATCATAGACATTTCTTAGTTTCACCAATATGTATTATTCTATTTATTTTGTTCTATTCTATTTGAGTTAAGGTTTATATTTGAATTTTTGGTTTCTATTTGGGTTTAGTGATTAGGATTTAGGGTTTAGTATTTGGAATGTGGGTTTGAGGTTGGGATCATCATTAACTTTTTCATGCAATCATAGACATTTCATAATTTTACCAATATTTACTATGTTATATAGTTTGTTCTATTCTATTTGGGTTTAAGTTTTATATTTGGATTTAGAGTTTATCTTTGGGATTAGGGTTTAGTAATTAGGGTTTAGTATTTAGGGTTTGAGGTTGGGGTTGGAATACGATTTATTATTTAGGGGTTAGGATGAGGTTGGTGTCCTATTCTATTTTAGTGATATGGAATAGAACATTATGATTTTTTTTAAAATAGTATTTAGGGTTTGTGACGTGGCTAACTTCCTTGTCATAGTTTCTCAACAGTAAATGTTAAATCTGGGCCATATTTTTTTTCGTCGACGTCATCTACACCTCTCACTTTAACTGGAGACTTGTCCCAACGCAGGGTATTACCGGATAAAAATAACCATAAATGTTAACTTCCTAATTCTGTCAAAATCAATGGCATGCACTTAATTTCCAATCCAAGTTTGATTATTAACCAAATTCTCCCTAAAAATAAAGAGTCGGACAGTATGAAAATATATTTTTTAAAAAATATTAGGCAACAGATATTTTCTAAAATTTTAATTATAAACTTGTCGAGAAGCATGACGTTATATTACTTAATAATCTCTTATTAATTTGCGTTTTTTTCTTTTTGGCCTCATCCGACCCGCTTGGAGCTGATGTTGAAATTGGTTTGTTATTGTGCTGACGACATTAATGGGATATGATGAACTTATTGGTCAAATAAGTCAGCCTCAAAATGTCAAAATATTCATCTTCTTCTGATTTTTCCCATAGATTCTTTCAAACCTATTGAACCCTACTCAACCTATTCGTTAAATGTAAGCATCATAGTATTAATTCTGAGATACTAATTACAATTTTTGGTAGGTCTCATGTCATATTTACTTCAATATGTATGTTTAAACTATATAGTAAAACATTGCATGTAGCCCACTTGGTTCAAAGAAACGGTGCATTTTTGGGTAGATGAGTCAAAAAGGGAATAGAGAGGAAATAAAAAAAGGGAAAATAGAGCATGGGTCTGTGTCTTTCTTGTCGTCTATGCAACCCTCTTGTCTTCTTCGGTGAACTGGCTTAATTCGATTGTGGACTGGTACGGAGAGCACCACTAGACATCATCAGGTTGGCCAGAGGTTTACGCTTCGGGGCTTCTTGGGGCGGTGTTCGGAGTTTCATAGCCGTGCCTGCCATCGTGGTGATATGGATATCAGTGGTGGTGACGATGGCGGTCGCAGGGAAAGCGAGGAGGAGCGTGATGGTTGAAGGAACGAAAGTGACGAGAGAGATAGCTGGGTTTGTGTTTAAGGTTCTACTTAAAGAAGGAAACTGTGTACAAAGCGATCTTCTTTGTTGTATGGATTTATTTCTCTGATGTCAGATAGAATGCTAACACCTCATTATACAAACACGTGAAGTTATTGTATTTTGTTTTTCTTTGAGGACCACCACAGGTTCTTCTTTCGGTTCGGTCTGTTGTGGTCACTCAGTCTTTATATCCGTGGAAATGCTTATGAATTTTAGAACCCATTGAGCCTACTGATTCACCATCTATAGACCACTAGTTTTAGTGATGGACAACTTGGTTACTGTTTTACTTTTACTATGTAGTTTGAACATACATACTGAAATAATTATGAAGCAAGTAAAAGCTTCAAAATTAAAAGGTGATGACATATTTATTTGCACTACAACATAAATTATATTGGAGTCTGATACTAATTTGTGAATCTGATACTAATTTTGTTCAAATCTATACAAGAATCAGTGTTTCATAAAATTAGGTTATTTTATTTCGAGAGTTCATAGAGAAATTCATATGATAAATTAGAAGAAAACCCAGAAAAAATTAATATATATAAGAAACCGAAATACTAATTCTACATCATTAACTATACCCTTACGTCTAAACACTACAAAGAAAGATCTTGACGATGACAAAAAAAAAACAAAGTAGAATTACGCTTTGGCCAACCTTGGAGATGTCCTTGTCTCTTCAACCTGTTGTGTCTTCTTCTTCTTAACAACATTAATCTTGCTCTCTCCAGCGACTCTATCAAAATCATCAGAGAGCTTTCTCCTGATCCTAGCCACACCTTCATCTTCCGATGATCCAATCTCCTCCTCCTCGTTCAGATCTATATACCTTCTTCGTTTCACAGATCCTCTCTTTTCCTTCTTCTTCTTGTCGGAATCTCCAGATTCGACTTTAGTCGGAGTAGATTTCTCGAGTTGGGCACGGAGCTTATCAACGTTTCCTTCGATGCGGCCCTGGAGACGGAGGCGGGTGAAGTTGAGACCACCCATGGACCAGTGGGCCTCTCTGGCCCATGAGAGAAGAGGATCGAGAACAGAGAGGGGAGGATCAACGCGGTGAGAGTTGAACTTAGGGTTGTCGAAGAAACGAGGACGGGGAAGATCGTTACCGTAGAACTCAACAGGTCTAATGGCAGAGCTTTTCTTCACAGGCGTCATCATTGTTTAGTTTTGCGGATGACAAATCGAGAGAGAGATGTGAGATTGATTATATGGACTCGGTTTTGGCGGGTGCGGTTGTTCGGCGCGAGACTCTGCCGCGCTTCTAATAAAAATGATTTGGCGCCTCTTCCGTTTTGCTTCCGCGCTTTTTATTTTGGTTTTTTTATTCACGCGCGCGCCCTCCTATTAGCGCGGGATTATTATACTTGTGTGATATTTTTCTTACAATGTTTTCCTTATTGGCTACTAGGGTAAGCCCGCGCTTCGCGCGGGAGTTTGCTCCATTATATTTTTTACATTTGTTTTTAGTTTGAGTGATTTTATTTTAATTTCGTATGCACTGTTATTTTTCCTTATAATTTTTTATTCTTCTTTTCCGTTGAATAATTATGTAGTTTACGTGTGACATTACATTTAAATGAGTTTCTTATTAGAACAAAGAATGGTATGATCAATATTGTTTAAGTAAACTTGAAAATGCCTATAAAAAGTGTGTCGTGAAAAAAAAAATTCAATAAGGTTAGGGTGCATACTTTTGAAAGGTAAAATGATTGGATCACACAACTTCTTTATAGAGAAGAACAAAAACCAAACATGTACGTAGTTTAGCATAGCAATATAATGTGCCAGTTGTTCCTATCTTTTGTTTAAGCTGTCAAATATAATAATTGCAGTGTGGTATGCTTATAAGAGCTAAAGAATGGTATGATCAGTATTGTTAAAGTGAATTTGAAAATGCCTATAAACAATGTGTACTCTTGAAAAAAAAATTAAGTTTCACTAAGGTTAGGATATACACTTTTGAAAGGTAAAATGATTAGATCACACACAACTTCTTTATAGAGAAACCAAACACGTACTTAGTTTAGCCATAGCAGTATAATTTTCCAGCTGTTCCTATCTTTAGTTTAAGCTATCAATATAATAAATTGCAGTGCGGTGTGTTATAAGAGCTAATTACTCAAATAAAAAAAAACTTACTCCATGCTTTTCTGATTGTACCTACACATTTTTAAATGAAATCAAGAAGACCAATGACCCTACAATCCTTTGGGAGAATATAGCATAGAAAGTTGCAAGTTGAGTGAAAACTGATTTTAAGAAATCAAGGCTTGTGAACCCAGAAAAAAGTGTGTTGGCTAAAGGCCATCATTAGGCTAAACATTGTAGTAGTATATGAGAAGACATGTGTTTAGAAGATTCTTCAAAGATGCACCAGGAAAATTAGCGAAACTCCTATACCATCGCCAATATTATTTAAATTTTTTGGAACAAATAGGAAAATAGAGAAAGACCTGAGTAGCAATGTGATAGCTGGGATGATGGTTTATGCTTTTCATCATTATCTTCCTCAGGTTTTGCAAGCGAAAACTTAGCTTAATACATTCATCTTTGCATTTTCTTAATATGCACATTAACTATATAAGAAAAACGAAGTAATATACAATTAGAGATGTTAGTTGCGGGTTTGGATCATAGAGTCACCTTCGATTGTCTAACTTCCACCAGCCGATTATATGTTTCTAAAGAGAACCATGTTAAAGACTAACCTATAAATCTGTTCATATATATACATTCTGGTGTACATGGTGGTTGAATACAATGATACGCGTCATTCCCTTCGCACTATCAAACAATAATAATTAGAGTGAGATATAAGTGTGACATTGCTTTTATAGTTCTACTATTACCATATAAATATCTAAAAGAACCCACGTTCAAGCCAAGCAATGGGATCACCAGCTGAATATGTTATGACTTTGCTGTTGTGAGTGAGCATAACCTGATTTTCCAAACAGAAAACAATAATTTAAATGGGACTGTAATTGTGTAAAAAATAGACATGATCATAAGAAGATGGTTACTAAGGGATGAACTCTTATGTTTTATCATCTCCAAACCTTATCTACAGCAGGGTAATAAGCTCTTTTGTAGGGATATGATTTTTTTCCTCAGAATAGATTCCCTTGGTAACCTCACCACAACATATATCCTTTCAGTCCCATTTATGAAATATATATTGACTGCTAAGATGAATAAGATATGCATCATAAAGAAGCTGGAATCAGAAACACTGGAGTAAAGAAAGTGCTAAAAAGGAATTATCCTCGGCAGTATCACCATTCACCACTGTTCTGAAACTATTGTCATCTTTTTGCCACATATGTATATCTTTTATTACAACTAAATATGTATCTTAAGAAACCTCAACACGTGAAAGAAAAAAAAATCTTCTAGATACGACCATTTTATTTGAAAGCTACTGACTAATCACATTCCCAAATACGATGCACACCAGTTTAAACAATGAACTCAATTCCGAACAACAGATCACATAATATCTACATTCTTCAAAGAAAAAAAAAAAAGCTCAATCATTGCATAACCTGAGATCAAAAGTAAAAATGGCAAATCACTACGTGAAAGGCATTACTTTCCTAACCTGACACCAATCAAGAAACCCAAAAGACTTCGAGAGTTCTTACTCGTATGATTCCATTTTGGTTGGAGGTTTCTCTTTTGTAACCACTACGTGAAAGGCATTACTTTCCTAACTTCGCATCGAACTTCTTCGTTGGAGGTTTCTCTTCTGGAAATGGTGTGGGTTGAATGAGTTAAGAAGGCTATTAATGACAATGAATCAATGCTTCCTATAACGTATCGGAGGAGATGAATCTCAAAATCTCAAACGAAACGACACTAACTCAGATTGACGGGGAGATAATTCATGAATCCTCCATTGCTGGTTGACCTAATCAGAGCTGCAGTAGACATGAACCCTAGAAAACGAAAGGTTACAAAAGCCCATAAAAAACAAAACTAAAAGAACGAATTGTGAGGATGATGTTGAAGGGATGGAATCTTACTTTTTTATATGTGAATGTGAAATCATGGGTCGGTGGAGTTAGAATTTTCGTAAAGGCGATGAATAAGACATGTTTCGGAGGATAAGAACCATATACGAAACAACCAATTGGAGCTGCACTTTACTCAAACATTATTCACAACGTTATATCTCTCAATCTCCTAAAGTTCCATTGTTGTTTTGATTGTTAGAGATCGAAGAAGAAAATGAACCATAATTGTCGAGATTATCTTGGTCTATGTATAATGATCTCACAAACCGAAGTCCAATGTTGGTCCCAAAAAAATAGAAGCTCAATAAGTGAATAAGATAAAGCCCATAAAGATGTAAAAAAAAACTCGATGAGAGATGAACACGTGGCAGTTTCTGGTGATCCTATTTAGTGACGTGGCTTCCTCATGAGTGAGGAAACTGTTCTTTATATATATAGATGTTTTTCCTTTTCACATGCAAAAGCAATTTTTTTAAAATAGCCTCCCCGTTTCATATTCGACTTTTTCATTATAAGTGTTGTTTAATGTTTGGAAAAATATTCTAAGATAAAATTTTAAAAAAATATTGTGACCAAAATAATTTTTAAAAAGAAAAATAATTAATAATTAATTTTACTAAAAAATGTAAATATACATCTATATCATTTGGGTTAACTAATTTATACTTAGGGTTTGAGTTATACTTAGAGTTTTGAAAATGAGATTAAAATAAAAAAATAAAAAAAATTATTTCGATCATTTTTTTCTTAATAACTATTTTTTGACAAAAATAAATAAAAAGAGCTATTTAAAAGATTTTCCTTAGTTATTTCTTCTCAAGTGCATCATTAAAACCATAGTTTAAATTTAATTTTAACAATACATAAAACTGTAAAAATAATACACAGTTTTGATAAAAATAAAACTATTTAAATATGTACAAAAATCTTATATTAAAAACAACAAAAATCACCTAAAACATTATATATATATATATATATATATATAGATATAAATAATTTTCTATAAACAAGATTTCATGCAAAGCGAGATAATTTGTTTTGTCACTTTTTGTTTGGGTTAGTTAATGTATAAACCTTTTGAAATTTCAAACGACTGTGTTTTGACAGTAATATTTGGAGCTTGGAATTTGAGATACTCCTCCTCAACATTGGGCCATTGGCAGCTTCTTCATGACAGTGGGCCGTAACGAGTCGGAGTCCAAAGTTTTGTTCCTTTTTGTAGGTTTAATGTAGAGAGGAGAAACAGATGGTTTCGATAGTGTGTACTTTGGGGTCTCTTCTCTAGTGATAAAATTTAAAGTGCTCATTGATCCATGGTGATAGGTAGGCAGCTTCTTAACATTGCTATTGTTCTTCTTTTAAAATTTCTCAATCAGTCTACTACATTCAAGAGTGAATTGTTGGAGTAACTTTGATCTTGGCCTTGTGTAGTCCGAGTCGGTCCTGGATTTTTAAGGCCACAAGCTCTAAACCAAATAAAAAAAATTTGAAAAAATAATCATGCTCTTTGGAGGACTGGAAACAACATCTCTTGTAATCATAATGCACAACTAACAACTAGATTACATATACTTTTGTTTAAAATTATGGTTGGTTTGTTTATTGTATTTGCGGTCGAAAGCTCATGTTTCATTGGTTTGGTCTAAGGGTCGGCTTTGTGTGTAGTCTAATTTATCAGATGCTGGTTAAAAGTTGCTTTAGATTCTTCTCTCAACTTTGTAGAGCATCTCTAATGTAGGGTTTTAGTTTCGGGGTTCTCAAAATATATATATGTGTATGTATATATTTATATTAATATTTAATTGTGAGATTCGTAACTTTACGGAAAAATTAACTCCAAAGTTCTCACTTTTAAATTGTATTTTGTGTTAAGAAAGTAATGGGGGAACTTGTTTATTCTTATTGATTCTGAATGTGTTAATCGAATACAAGGAGCCCTTTATATATATAGGGACTTATGAATAGATAAATGGAAAGATAACATTCCTAGATAATCATGGAAAAGGAAAACCTAATCTAACTAGGAAAAGGAAAGTCTTGGTTGATCCTTATCCACTCATGGCCGATGGAATATTCCTTTTGGTCGGGTGAGATTCCTTTCGGGTCGGTCCGATCCTATCCATGGTCGGATCCGGTTCTGTCTAATCCAATGGTTATTGCATCCACAATCATCTGGTTCATAACACTCCCCCTTGGATGTTATAACCATCTTGAGCTCATAATGCGTTTGGTATGCTGCCTCGTTAAAACCTTTCTATGGTAAACCCAAAACCCAATGTGGTAAAAAGGGAAGCCATAGACAGGAAAAAGAGTACAGCCGCATTACTCCCCCTGTTTTGTACCTCATTGGATGTCTTTCAATCCTTTCTTGTATAATGACTTCTTGAACGTAGAGGTTGAACAAATCTGCTTGGTTCTTCCTTGTTGAAGTCCTTTGTTGTTGTGTACATATCAATGTGGTCGGATATGTTAGCCTCTTTGCCTTTGACAAATCGTCTTTCACAAGTTGAGCTATCTCGCATGATAGATCAGGAACTTGTACCATCTTCTTTATTTGAACCGTCTTCAAGGGTAATGGTCGAACCTTTTCTTTCACTGGTTGAATCACTTATCGACCATGACACTTAGATTCATTGATCATATTTCTGGATGGTTTGTTAGAGATTTGCGGCCGTGCCTACTTCATGGGTCTTCACAAGATTTTATTGCCTCCATGTGCAAGTACATAACTTGTTTGTGATTTCCTTTTATATGGAACAAATATAAACCTGAAAACCTGTATTAGCAAAACCACTTAACTCCTCTTTGGGTTGGTTAGTTTGGTTAGTGTAAACAAACTTTAAACCTTTCGGTTCTTGTAAATAAATAACGAAGTATAAGTTTACCTTTGGTTCCTTAGAACCTTTCATTACCTTTCTTCATCATCAGCTATATGAATTATGCATAGATGTATGCATGCTGATGGATTATGGGTATGATCATTATATCCATTTGATATAGATATGGTCATCCATTTTATCAATGGTTGGCTTATATGGTATCTATGGCCAACGACCTTAGCATTCATGGTCGGGTCTCGTGGTTCAGTGTATATACCACGACTTCTTTACTTAACCACGACCATATTCAGTTTCTTTCTTGACCTTTATGGTCTTATATTGCTTTATGGTCGTTCATAATTATATCTCGACCAGTTGCCATATGATGGGCCGTACATCGACCGTAAATTCTTGGTCGGATGGGCTTTTACTCGTATGGATACTTGTGGCCGTATGGTCAGCCATCTGATTTCTTTGACCTTAACTTTCTTAGTAATATGGTCACATGGTCTTTCCATAAGGTTTCCCTGGCCGTAATTCACTTGGCTTATAGGAACCTTGGACAAAACTTGTTAATACGACCGTATGGTCAACTATGCCCATGCGGTTTCTCTCGACCACGATCATTATGGCCGTCATGGTCGGCATTGTGGGATCCCATTTGGGCCACGACCATCTTACATTTCTTTCAATATATTCTTAGCCACGGATCAACCATAAACCATATAGATCACAATCTCATGATCCAAACATCATGATCATAACTTGTCCAAAAATCAATCGATAACTTGTATCGTTTTGGAATCAATCAACTTTCTTTCAAGTTGGTTTATGAACACAAGGAATTTCATTTTGAATATATGAACTGATTCTGATGGTTCTTATAGAACTCCTTCACTGATTATCTTTTGATCGATCATATTATATCTTATATCGTATGCAGCTGCATTTCATCAGTTCATAGACGGCTAAGGAACAAAACCGTTCTTTGAGAATTTTTTTCTCATCTTTATGATACCTTTAGTACCTTTATCCAGTGATTAATATATAGCTTACTACATCATCATTTCTTTCCAGACATTTTCATTTCGGATTGTAGTAGCATCCACCACAGATCTTATATCTTTTTATAATCTGTTCCTTGGTCTCTGTGAGTATCCTTGTGTAATCAAGCCATTCTTTAAATGCTTTTAAGTAGGAATATGAATACCTTAGATCATATGGTCATATCCTATATCTCACGATTTCTTTTACTCTCACATGACTCATTCACTGGTTTATCGGATGACGTTCTATGGCCAATACGTCCATCTCTTTTATAGGTTCTTTAAATCTTTCTTTTAAACATTTTGAACCCCACGTTTTTCTTTAACATTATAACCTTATCTTTATGATGAGTACTCACACGTGGGTTCATGATCCTCGCTTTATATTCAAGTGCTACCTTGTTTGCGCTTTCTTATATATCATTGGTATCGATACCCTTTTCTGCGTTCCATTGTATTCCAGACATGACATAGTAGATTGCAATCTTATGACCTTTAATATAATGGTGTTTGGTGTCCCAAATCACCTTAAGTACCATGGAGTTTGGCGTCCCAAAGTCCATTGTATGGTATCTTATATTGTGGTCGACCATTTTCTATGTCTGGGAATGGTTTCCTTTTATAACCTCGGGAATTTATCATTTCTATGCACCATTTCATTTTATCCTTCCGAGGTCCTTTTTTCTTATGGAACATATTGATCTATCTTTATATAGACTCTGTAGCAACTTGATTGTATCTTTTCTAGGACAACAAATTCATTTGGTGCAAGCTGGTATAATTTTCGGGTCAATGTGTCTGGCATCTAGTTCTGCTATCATTTTGGACGTCTTATATTTAATAGTCCGAGGATCTTGCCAAGACAATGATGGTTGATATCATTCTCTTTTTACCAGCTTATAACTTTCTCTCTTTTAATGTTGGATGATCAGATTACTGAGGTCAATGTAATCTGTGTTCTTGGCCACTAATTAGATCACCCATGTTTTGGCTCAAGACAATTTAAATTACGTGGGAGAAAGATATATATTCATCCAACATATATTCTCATCCTCAATCCTCTTCTGAGGTTCCATCTTAAGTGGCACATATGTCTGTGGTGGAATATTCAGATTCTCTTAAGATGGTATGTCTGGTTTATGACCCTTATTCTGAGATGAGAATATCTATGCTCACTTATATGGCCTGATGCATATTAATCTTAGACATGTGAATTCATGTGTCCTCAAGCACTAGATAATGGCCATTGTGTTTTAAAGAATTCGGCCAGTGCATAAGGTTATGGCCTGAATTCGGCCAATGTCCATTATGTAACCTTATCACACGTGAGTGTAGTATGTTCATGGATCATGGTTTTGTCCTCACTCCCCCTCATGGACATACTATAATCACGTGGTGCTTGAGACATTAGAGCCTAATGAGTTTCCCTTGTGCACATGTTACACAACGTGAGATTTTACGGGATAACTCTTTGTGCCTTTGTAATATCTTTCTTTGCATCATGTTTGGACTTGGATGGCTAATCCAGTCAATGCCATTAAGTGTAATTTCGTGGGTATTCATGATACCATGGCTTTTGCCTTTATCATACTGATCCTTGGCATAGTCAAGATCAGAGTATATAGGTATAGTCTTTGACCACTTTTCTTATAAGGCTTTTAGACAATTTATAATCTGAAAGGAACTTTTGTTTCCTTTGCCCATTGGTTCAATGTGGAAACCATTCATTCTTAGGTATATAACTCAATGGGTCTTTCATTTGGATGAATGCCTTTTGTTATTTTCGTGGTCTTATAATATTGACTATCCTTATGTTGTTATTTATCAATCAATGACACAGAAATGACAATCATGGAAATGACATTATAGAAATGAATCACAGAAATGTCAAACACCAAAACAAGTTTTAATAAAACAATCAAGGATTACAAATATCGAATTTATTTATCATCTTTGAGACAATCAGAAGTCTCATATTCTAGTGAATCATCTTTTTCATGATCAAAATCATTTTCATCATCTTGGACTATCATGTGGGCCTCATGATTCTTTTCCTTTAAACTTTCTTGATATAGATCACAGAAATGTTTGGGAGTCCTGCAAGTCTTTGCCCAATGACTGCTCATTCCACACCTATGGCACACTGATTTGGTCGGTTGTGAGGGTTTGAAATGATTCCCTTGGCCTCGTCCATTTTCTCGACCATACGAGTTGTTCTGGACTCTATCTCGGCCACTATCTCGTCCATACGGACTGCCTCGACCACCACGGCCATAGTTACCTCGACCGCGGCCACGTCCTGTCCACCTGCGGCCTTGACCGTGTGAGTTTGAATGGACGTGGTTCGCCTCACTATCAGCATTAGTTGTCGTGTGTGTCTCAGGTAATGGTGTGGATCCTGGAGGTCTCATTTCACTGTTTCTCATTAGCAATTCATTGTTCTGCTCAGCAAGGAGTAAACAAGAAATAAGATCAGCATAAGTGGTGAAGCCTTTTTCTCTATATTGTTGTTGGAGCAACACATTGCTTGTGTGGAACGTGGAAAAGGTTTTCTCAAGCATATCCTTATCCGTAATCGTTTCCCCACACAGTTTCAATTTTGAAACGATCTTAAACAGTACGGAATTGTACTCATCCACAGACTTATAGTCTTGGATTCTTAGGTGTGTCCAATCGTAACGAGCTCTGGGTAAGATCACCGATCTTTGGTGATCATATCTGCTTTTCAGCTCTGTCCAGAGTTCGAGAGGATTTTCGACTGTCAGGTACTGATCCTTGAGACTCTCGGCCAAGTGATGCCTTATGATATGGATGGCTCGGTATCTATCATTCTCACTGACATTGTTGTCATCTATTATACTTTCACCGAGTTCTTTTGATTTCAAGATGATCTTGGTATCAAGCGCCCATTGGAGGTAATTATCTCCAGATAGGTTAAGGGCCGCATATTCCAAGTTATTGATATTCGACATCTGAAACCATATGATTATGTGTTTTAGAGTTTCAGATTTTATAAACCTAATTTAGTTATACTTGGTAAACCTAATCAAGTTCTGATTAGTAAACCTAATCAAGTTATGTTTAGGAAACCTATTCAGGTTATTATAAGTTTTAGGTTTCAGATTAGGTTTAGGGTTTTAGTAATCCTAATTATGATTAGGGTTTTAACAATCTAGCAATTCTAATTTATTTTAGGGTTTTGTAGATTAACAATCCTAGCAATTAATTTCTAGGTTCTTAAACAAAACAAGCAAGCAATCAATCAATCAATCAATTCGATTTTAAGAGATTAAGTTTTAGAAAATCGATTTTAGGTTTAGGGTTCTAATCAATCCTATCAATCTTAATTCAATTTAAAATTAAGGGTTTCATTGATTAACAACCTATCACCAGGTTTCTATGTGATTTTCAATCAGACTACTCAATCAATCAATAAATTCAAACAATGGATGTGTACCCTAGATGATCAGGATGAAGTTCCCTAAACTATCCAGCAACCTAGCAAAGTTCTATCGATCAATTTGTAAATTAGGGTTTGATCAAGTTACCTTTAGGTTTAGACGGGTTGAACGGACCACCGAGAGGGCTGTCGCGGTTCGTAGGATGTATCGCAGGTTGATCGGGTGACCAGGAAGCTATCGGGTGCTGGTTCGAGTGCTGGAACGTTGCGGTTGAGTATCGACTGCTGGGAACCTCTTTCGGGTGCTGGATTGATGCTTATCGGGTGGTGATTCTGGTTCGGGTGTTCGTTCGTCGTTCGCGGATCGTCTGGTACGTACGCGGGTAACCTCTGTTGTGTACGCGGATCAGGTCTGGGACGTACGCGGGTGCGGGTAACCTCTATCGCGGATGGTAAGTACGTACGCGAGTGTGGACGTGCGCGAGTATGGACGTACGCTGGTCAGGACGTACGCGGGTGCAGGACGTACGCGGGTGCAGGACGTACGCGGGTGCACGACGTACGCGGGTGCAGGACGTACGCGGGTGCAGGACGTACGCGGGTGCAGGACGTACGCGGGTAAGGGTTTGTGCCGGCTGGTTCGTGAATCGCGGATGTTCGTCTGTCGCAGGTAAGCTTTGTGCCGGCTGAGATCGAACAAGAGAGATCGATTGAAGAAGATGAAGAAAGCTTGACGGCTGGTTTTGGGTTTATGATTTTCGAGTAAAGCTTAGGGTTTTAGAGAGACGTATCGTGCTGATAACGTGTTAAGAAAGTAATGGGGGAACTTGTTTATTCTTATTGATTCTGAATGTGTTAATCGAATACAAGGAGCCCTTTATATATATAGGGACTTATGAATAGATAAATGGAAAGATAACATTCCTAGATAATCATGGAAAAGGAAAACCTAATCTAACTAGGAAAAGGAAAGTCTTGGTTGATCCTTATCCACTCATGGCCGATGGAATATTCCTTTTGGTCGGGTGAGATTCCTTTCGGGTCGGTCCGATCCTATCCATGGTCGGATCCGGTTCTGTCTAATCCAATGGTTATTG
>CAJHQQ010005667.1:0-15066 GCA_905132885.1 Moricandia moricandioides
ATAACTCTATCTTTATCACACTCTATGATAATTGTTCACATATGATCACTGATTTATGAGTCCAAATGAAGCTTCTTACATCGTGATTCATTCTGGTTTATTTGTATCAAGAAGAAATTGCCAAACTCATCCAAAACATGGGCAAACTGGATATGACTTCGGTTAAAACGTGGGATAACTTCTTCATCATAACTCCATTATATTGATTCAATCTTCAGGATGATTCACACTGATTTCTGAGTTTCATTCAGGATAATCACCCTGATTTATGAGTCAAATCAGGAAATACCTGATTTATAGTCATCAAGCTTTATTCTCGTGATTCATCGGTTTATTAGTATCAAGAAGATGTTGCCAAATCTCCAACAGGGTAAACTGGATTCACTTCGGTTAAAAGTGGGATAACTTCTTCATCATAGACCAATGATAGTGATTCTACTTCAGGATGATTCTGCACTGATTTATGAGTCCAAATCAATCTTCTTAGATCTTCATGTCATTCTGGTTTGATTAGAATCAAGAGAAATTGCCAAAGCTCACAACAGCGGTAAACTGGAATCACTTCAGTTAAAGTGGATAACTATCTTCATCATCTAACACCAATGATATTGATTCAACTTCAGGATGATCTGCACTGATTTATGAGTCCAAATCAAGTCTTCTTCGGACTTGATCTTCTGGTTTTATTAGTATCAAGAAGAAATTGCCAAATCTCAAAACAGGTAAACTGGAATCAACTTCGGTTAAAAGTGGCAAACTTTTTCATCATAAAGACCAATGATAGTGATTCTACTTCAGGATGATTCTGCACTGATTTATGAGTCAAAATCATCTCTCTTAGATTCTTGATTCATTATGGTTTAATAGAATCAAGAAGAAATTGCCAAATCTCCAAACAAGGTAAACTGGAGCACTTCAGTTAAAAGTGGGATAACTTCTTCATCATAACTCCATGATAGTGATTCACTTCAGGTGATTCTGACACTGATTTATGAGTCCAAATCAATCTTTCTTACATCGTGATTCATTCTGTTTTATTAGTATCAAGAAGACAATTGTCCAGAATCTAAAACAAGGTAACTGGGATATCACTTCGGTTAAAAAGATGGGATAACTCTTCATCGTATTAAGCTTCCCTATCGATATTGACTATCAACTTTAGGATGATTCTAGCTCGATTTCATGAGTCCAAATGAAGCTTGCTTACGATTAGTGATTCATTCTGGTTTTTATTTGTACTCAAGAAGAAAGTGGCCAACTCTCCAAAGCAGGGCAACTTGGGCAAATTGGGGACTTAGGTTAAGAAGTGGATAACTTCTTAATCATAACTCCTTCATGATCGTTGAGTCAACTTATTAGGTGTAATTCTACACTGATCTATGGAGTCCAATCAAGATTATTACATTCTGATTCCATTATGGTTTGCATTCGAATCAAGAAGAGGAATTGCAAACTCACATGTACCAAATATGCCAAACTGGAATCACTTCGGTCTAAAAGTGGGATAACTTCTTCATCACTAACTCCTGATGATCTTGATGTCATACGCTTAGGATGTATTTAGACTGATATATGAGTCCAAATGAAGCTTCTTAATTCCGTGATTCATCTCTCGGTTGTGATTATAATCCAAGAAAAAAATTGCCAAACTCTCCAAAGAGGCAAACTGGGACACTTTACGCAAAGTAACTAAACTAACGATATGAACACGAAAAGAAAGGCTAAAAGGTGGGACTTAACTTCTCCATCGATAACTCCATGATATCTTTGATTCAACTTCAGCGATGATTCTACACTGATTTATGAGTCGAAATCCAGCTTTCTTACATCTTTATTCATTATGGTTGATGTTATGTAATCAAGAAGAAAGTTGCAAACATCTCCATAACAGGCTCTAAGCTCGAATCACTTCGGTTAAAAGTGATCAACTTCATTCATCATTATAACTCCTATACATTTTGATTCAGACATTCAGGGTGATGATGTCTACGCTAGATATGAGTCACAAATCAAAGCTTCTTACATCGTGATCATTCTGGATTTATTAGTAATCAAGAAGAAATTGCCAAATCTCTCAAAACAAGGTAAACTGGAGTCACTCGGTTAAAAGTGGGATAATCTTCTTCATCATAACTCCTATGATCTTGATTCAATTTCAGGGTTATTCTAAACTTATTTATGAGTCCAAATCAAGCGTTCTTCACTCGTGATTCGTTTCTGGATTTTATTAGTATCAAGAAGTAATTTCCCAACTCTTCCAAACCATGGTAAACTGGAATCACTTCGGGTTAAAAGTGGGGATAAGCTTTCTTCATCACAACTCCTATTATATTGAGTCCAAACTTCAGGGTGATTATAAACTGATTTATGAGTCCAAATCAAAGCTTCTTACAGTCGTGATTCATTCTGATTTTGATTAGTATCAAGAAGAAATTGCCAAACTCTCCCATAACAGGGCAAACCTGGACTCACTTACGGGTTAAAAGTGCGGAATAACTTCTTTATCATAACTCCTATGATATTTGATTCAACATCAGGGTGATTCTAAACTGATTTATGAGTCCAAATGAAGCTTCTTACATCGTGATTCATTCTGGTTTTATTTGTATCAAGAAGAAATTGCCAAATCACAAAACATGGCAAACTAGGATCACTTCGGTTAAACGTGGATAACTTCTTCATCATACTCCAATTATATTGATTCATCTTCAGGATGATTCTACACTGATTTATGAGTCCAAATCAGTGGATAATCACCCTGATTTATGAGTCGAAATCAGCGATTAATCACCCTGATTTATGAGTCCAAATCAAGCTTCTTCATCGTGATTCATTCTGGTTGATTAGAATCAAGAAGAAATTGTCAAATCTCCAAAACAGGGGTAAACTGGATTCACTTCGGTTAAAAGTGGGATAACTTCTTTATCATAAGACCAATGATAGTAATTCTACTTCAGGATGATTTCTGCACTGATTTAGGAGTCCAAATCAGTGGATAATCACCCTGATTTATGAGTCCAAATCAAGCTTCTTTCATCGTGATTCATTCTGGTTTGATTAGAATCAAGAAAAATTGTCAAATCTCCAATCAGGGTAAACTGGAATCACTTCGGTTAAAAGGGGGATAACATCTTCATCATAAGACCAAAGATAGTGATTCTACTTCAGGATGATTCTGCACTGATTTATGAGTCCAAATCAATCTTCTTGGATCTTGATTCATTCTGGTCTTTAATTAGAATCAAGAAGAAATTGCCAAATCTCCAAAAAAGGTAAACTGGAATCACTTCATTTAAAAGTTGGCAACTTCTTCATCATAACACCAATGATATTGATTCAACTTCAGGATGATTTATGCACTGATTTATGAGTCCAAATCAAGATTCTTACATCTTGATTCATTATGGTTTGATTAGAATCAAGAAGAAATTGCAAACTCTCCAAACAGGGCAAAGTGGAATCACTTCGGTTAAAAGTGGGATAACTTCTTCATCATAAGACCAATGATAGTGATTCTACTTCAGGATGATTCTGCACTGATTTATGAGTCCCAATCAATCTTCTTAGATCCTGATTCATTCTGGTTTTAATTAATATCAAGAAGAAATTGTCAAATCTAAAACAGGGTAATCTGGAATCACTTCGAATAAAAAGTTGGGATAACTTCTTCATCATAACTCCTATGATATTATTCAACTTCAGGGTGATTATCCACTGATTTATGAGTCCAAATAAAGATTCTTACACTCTTGATTCATTTTGGGTTTGATTAGAATCAGAAAGAAAATTGCAAACTCTCCAAACAGGGCAAACTGGAATCACTTCGGTTAAAAGTGGGATAAACTTCTTCATCAAAACTCCTATGATCTTGATTCAACTTCAGCGTGATTCTACACTAATTTATGAGTCCAAATCAAGCTTCTTACATCGTGATTCATTTTGGTTTTATTAATATCAAGAAGAAATTGTCTAAACTCAAAAACAGGTAATCTGGAATCACTTCGGTTAAAAGTGGGATAACTTCTTCATCATAACTCCTATGATATTGATTCAACTTTAGGGATGATTCTAAACTGATTTATGAGTCCAAATGAAGCTTCTTAAATCGTGATTCATTCTGGTTTTATTTGTATCAAGAAGAAATTGCCAACTCTCCAAACAGGGCAAACTGGAATGACTTAGGTTAAAAGTGGGGATAACTTCTTCATCATAACTCCTATGATCTTGATTCAACTTTAGGGTGATTCTACACTGATTTATGAGTCCAAATCAAGCTTTTTACATCGTGATTCATTCTGGTTTTATTAGTATCAAGAAGAAGTTGCCAAATCTCCAAACAGTGTAAACTGGAATCACTTCGGTTAAAAGTGGGATAACTTCTTCATCATAACTCCTATGATCTTGATTCAACTTTAGGATGATTCTAAACTGATTTATGAGTCCAAATGAAGCTTCTTGCATCGTGGTTCATTCTGGTTTTGATTATATCAAGAAGAAATTGCCAACTCTCCAAAGAGGGCAAACTGGAATCACTTCGGGTTAAAAGTGGGATAACTTCTTCATCATAACTCCTATGATCTTGATTCAACTTCAGGGTGATTCTACATGATTTATTGAGTCCAAATCAAGCTTCTTACATCTGATTCATCTGGTTTTATTTGTATCAAGAAAAAATGCCAAATCTCCAAACAGAGTAAACTAGAATCACTTCGGTTAAAAGTGGGATAACTTCTTCATCGATAACTCCTATGATCTTGATTCAACTTCAGGTGATTCTACACTGATTAATGAGTCCAAATCAAGCTTCTTACATCGTGATTCATTCGGTTTTATTAGTATCAAAGAAGAAATTCCCAACTCCAAACAGGGAAACTGGAATCACTTCGGTTAAAAGTGGGATAACTTCTTATCATAACTCTAATGATATTGATTCAACTTCAGGGTGATTCTACAACTGATTTATGAGTCCAAATCAAGCTTTCTACATCGTGATTCATTCTGGTTTTATTATGTATCAAGAAGAAATTTGCCAAATCTCCAAACAGGTAAACTGGAATCACTTCGGTTAAAAGTGGGATAACTTCTTCATCATAAGTCCAATTATATTGATTCAACTTCAGGATGATTCTACACTGATTTATGAGTCCAAATCAAGCTTCTTACATCGTGATTCATTCTGGTTTTATTAGTATCAAGAAGAAATTGCCAAATCTCCAAACAGGGCAAACTGGAATCACTTCGGTTAAAAGTGGGATAACTTCTTCATCATAACTCCTATGATCTTGATTCAACTTCAGGGTGATTCTGACACTGATTTATGAGTCCAAATCAAGCTTCTTACATCGTGATTCATTCTGGTTTTATTAGTATCAAGAAGAAATTGCCAAATCTCCAAACAGGGCAAACTGGAATCACTTCGGTTAAAAGTGGGATAACTTCTTCATCATAACTCCTATGATCTTGATTCAACTTCAGGGTGATTCTACACTGATTTATGAGTCCAAATCAAGCTTCTTACATCGTGATTCATTCTGGTTTATTTAGTATCAAGAAGAAATTGCAAATCTCCAAACAGGGCAAACTGGAATCACTTCGGTTAAAAGTGGGATAACTTCTTCATCATAACTCCAATGATCATTGATTTCAACTTCAGGGTGATTCTACACTGATTAATGAGTCCAAATCAAGCTTCTTACATCGTGATTCATTCTGGTTTTATTAGTATCAAGAATAAATTCCCAAATCTCCAAACAGGGCAAACTGGAATCACTTCGGTTAAAAGTGGGATAACTTCTTCATCATAAGTCCAATGATATTGATTCAACTTCAGGATGATTCTTAACTGATTTATGAGTCCAGATCAAGCTTCTTACATCGTGATTCATTCTGGTTTTATTTGTATCAAGAATAAATTACCAAATCTCCAAACAGGGCAAACTGGAATCACTTCGGTTAAAAGTGGGATAACTTCTTCATCATAAGTCCAATGATATTGATTCAACTTCAGGGTGATTCTAAACTGATTAATGAGTCCAAATCAAGCTTCTTACATCGTGATTCATTATTGTTTTATTAGTATCAAGAATAAATTCCCAAATCTCCAAACATGGCAAACTGGAATCATTTCGGTTAAAAGTGGGATAACTTCTTCATCATAACTCCAATGATATTGATTCAACTTCAGGGTGATACTACACTGATTAATGAGTCCAAATCAAGATTCTTACATCGTGATTCATTCTGGTTTTATTAGTATCAAGAATAAATTCCCAAATCTCCAAACATGGCAAACTGGAATCACTTCGGTTAAAAGTGGGATAACTTCTTCATCATAAGTCCAATGATATTGATTCAACTTCAGGATGATTCTTAACTGATTTATGAGTCCAGATCAAGTTTCTTACATCGTGATTCATTCTGGTTTTATTTGTATCAAGAAGAAATTGCCAAATCTCCAAACAGGCCAAACTGGAATCACTTCGGTTAAAATTGGGATAACTTCTTCATCATAACTCCTATGATATTGAGTCAACTTCAGGGTGATTCGACACTGATTTATGAGTCCATATCAAGCTTCTTACATCGTGATTCATTCTGGTTTTATTAGTATCAAGAAGAAATTGCCAAATCTCCAAAAAGGACAAACTGGAATCATTTCGGTTAAAAGTGGGATAACTTCTTCATCATAAGTCCAATGATATTGATTCAACTTCAGGGTGATTCGACACTGATTTATGAGTCCATATCAAGCTTCTTACATCGTGATTCATTCTGGTTTTATTAGTATCAAGAAGAAATTGCCAAATCTCCAAACAGGACAAACTGGAATCATTTCGGTTAAAAGTGGGATAACTTCTTCATCATAACTCCAATTATATTGATTCAACTTCAGGATGATTCTAAACTGATTAATGAGTCCAAATCAAGCTTCTTACATCGTGATTCATTCTGGTTTTATTAGTATCAAGAATAAATTCCCAAATCTCCAAACAGGGCAAACTGGAATCACTTCGGTTAAAAGTGGGATAACTTCTTCATCATAACTCCTATGATCTTGAGTCAACTTCAGGGTGATTCGACACTGATTTATGAGTTCAAATCAAGCTTCTTACATCGTTATTCATTCTGGTTTTATTAGTATCAAGAAGAAATTCCCAAATCTCCAAACAGGACAAACTGGAATCACTTCGGTTAAAAGTGGGATAACTTCTTCATCATAACTCCTATGATCTTGAGTCAACTTCAGGGTGATTTGACACTGATTTATGAGTCCAAATCAAGCTTCTTACATCGTGATTCATTCTGGTTTTATTAGTATCAAGAATAAAATTGCCAAATCTCCAAACAGGGCAAACTGGAATCACTTCGGTTAAAAGTGGGATAACTTCTTCATCATAACTCCAATGATATTGATTCAACTTCAGGGTGATTCGACACTGATTAATGAGTCCAAATCAAGCTTCTTACATCGTGATTCATTCTGGTTTTATTAGTATCAAGAATAAATTCCCAAATCTCCAAACAGGACAAACTGGAATCACTTCGGTTAAAAGTGGGATAACTTCTTCATCATAAGTCCAATGATATTGATTCGACTTTCAAGGGTGATTTGACAATGATTTAATGAGTCCAGATCAAGTTTCTTACATCGTGATTTCACGTTCTGGTTTTATTTGTATCAAGAAGAAAATTGCAAATCTTCAAACAGGGCAAACTGGAATCACTTCGGTTAAAAATTGGATAACTTCTTCATCATAAACTCCAATGATATTGATTCAACTTCAGGGTGATTCTAAACTGATTAATGAGTCCAAATCAAGCTTCTTACATCGTGATTCATTCTGGTTTTATTAGTATCAAGAATAAATTCCCAAATCTCCAAACAGGGCAAACTGGAATCACTTCGATTAAAAGTGGGATAAAGTTCTTCGTCATAAGTCCAATGATATTGATTCAACTTCACGATGATTCTAAACTGATTTATGAGTCCAGATCAAGTTTCTTATATCGTTATTCATTCTGGTTTTATTTTTATCAAGAAGAAATTGTCAAATCTCCAAACAGGGTAAACTGGAATCACTACGGTTAAAAGTGGGATAACTTCTTCATCATAAGTCCAATGATATTGATTCAACTTCAGGATGATTCTAAACTGATTTATGAGTCCAGATCAAGTTTCTTACATCGTGATTCATACTGGTTTTATTTGTATCAAGAAGAAATTGCCAAATCTCCAAACAGGGCAAACTGGAATCACTTCGGTTAAAATTGGGATAACTTCTTCATCATAACTCCTATGATCTTGAGTCAACTTCAGGGTGATTCGACACCGATTTATGAGTCCATATCAAGCTTCTTACATCGTGATTCATTCTGGTTTTATTAGTATCAAGAAGAAATTGCCAAATCTCCAAACAGTGCAAACTGGAATCATTTCGGCTAAAAGTGGGATAACTTCTTCATCATAACTCCAATTATATTGATTCAACTTCAGGGTGATTCTAAACTGATTAATGAGTCCAAATCAAGCTTCTTACATCGTGATTCATTCTGGTTTTATTAGTGTCAAGAATAAATTCCCAAATCTCCAAACAGGACAAACTGGAATCACTTCGGTTAAAAGTGGGATAACTTCTTCATCATAACTCCTATGATCTTGAGTCAACTTCAGGGTGATTCGACACTGATTATGAGTCCAAATCAAGCTTCTTACATCGTGATTCATTCTGGTTTTATTAGTATCAAGAAGAAATTCCCAAATCTCCAAACAGGGCAAACTGGAATCACTTCGGTTAAAAGTGGGATAACTTCTTCATCATAACTCCTATGATCTTGAGTCAACTTCAGGGTGATTCGACACTGATTTATGAGTCCAAATCAAGCTTCTTACATCGTGATTCATTATGGTTTTATTAGTATCAAGAATAAAATTGTCAAATCTCCAAACAGGGCAAACTGGAATCACTTCGGTTAAAAGTTGGATAACTTCTTCATCATAACTCCTATGATCTTGAGTCAACTTCAGGGTGATTCTACACTGATTTATGAGTCCAAATCAAGCTTCTTACATCGTGATTCATTCTGGTTTTATTAGTATCAAGAAGAAATTCCCAAATCTTCAAACAGGATAAACTGGAATCACTTCGGTTAAAAGTGGGATAACTTCTTCATCATAACTCCTATGATCTTGAGTCAACTTCAGGGTGATTCGACACTGATTTATGAGTCCAAATCAAGCTTCTTACATCGTGATTCATTCTGGTTTTATTAGTATCAAGAAGAAATTGCCAAATCTCCAAACAGGGCAAACTGGAATCACTTCGGTTAAAAGTGGGATAACTTCTTCATCATAACTCCAATGATATTGATTCAACTTCAGGGTGATTCTACACTGATTAATGAGTCCAAATCAAGCTTCTTACATCGTGATTCATTCTGGTTTTATTAGTATCAAGAATAAATTCCCAAATCTCCAAACAGGGCAAACTGGAATCACTTCGGTTAAAAGTGGGATAACTTCTTCATCATAAGTCCAATGATATTGATTCGACTTCAGGGTGATTTGACAATGATTTATGAGTCCAGATCAAGTTTCTTACATCGTGATTCATTCTGATTTTATTTGTATCAAGAAGAAATTGCCAAATCTTCAAACAGGGCAAACTGGAATCACTTCGGTTAAAATTGGGATAACTTCTTCATCATAAATCCAATGATATTGATTCAACTTCAGGGTGATTCTAAACTGTTTAATGAGTCCAAATCAAGCTTCTTACATCGTGATTCATTCTGGTTTTATTAGTATCAAGAATAAATTCCCAAATCTCCAAACAGGGCAAACTGGAATCACTTCGGTTAAAAGTGGGATAAGTTCTTCATCATAAGTCCAATGATATTGATTCAACTTCACGATGATTCTAAACTGATTTATGAGTCCATATCAAGTTTCTTATATCGTTATTCATTCTGGTTTTATTTTTATCAAGAAGAAATTGTCAAATCTCCAAACATGGTAAACTGGAATCACTACGGTTAAAAGTGGGATAACTTCTTCATCATAAGTCCAATGATATTGATTCAACTTCAGGATGATTCTACACTGATTTATGAGTCCAGATCAAGCATCTTATGATGCTCCCCTAGGATGCTCTTTGGTTGATGGGAATGGATAGATCCTTGCAAGAACGAATCAGAGACTCAAGTTCTTCAAGGTTTGTGGATTGAATGGTGACACAAGAGGGATGGAAGATCTCTTGATACTCCTAGATGAACAAATCGGATATGACACACCAATTTAGACACCCCTTAGGTCTCTGGATATTACACACCAGAACTCGACACACTTCTAGAGAGAGAGCCGTCAAGGAGAAAGATAACTTGTTGATTAAAAGATGGATGATTACAATAGGGTTTAGAGACCCGTTTAAATAAGGAGAAACCAGAGAACATGCTCTCTAGGGTTTCGGAAATAAGCAAAAAAGGAAACTATAGTTTAAGTTTAACATAAGCTTTTAAAATGAAATAAAAATGTAAACTTCTTTAGCCTTGGACCGAGATATGGCCTAAGTGATGTGAAGACAAGTTGTGGCCTCGTTAAAAACCTTCCTCCGGAAAACCTCGTGGGACAAAACCAAAAGCAAGGAAAAGAGCACGCACCCCATGTCTTGCCTAGACACTAACTCAGCTTGATGTAGAGATGGCTTGAATGGTGATCAAGACATCTCGGATCAGACCTTGTCCAAGACTTTCTTGTTGTGGATGTGAAGTGAGTAATCCAACAACATTCTCTTTAAGCTTCTTGACTCTGGAACGAGTCATGGGACCTTCAGGAATGGCTAGAGCATCATCACCAGGCTGCTGGTGCAATGTGGCTTCATGTGGCTCATCTAGACTCTCCTTGTTCTCCTTAGTGATCCGGTCCATGATCACATCATCCCCTCCCTCTTGAAAAGGATTTTTCCTCAAATCAGGTTCATCTACAGCAAAAGGAGCCAAGTCAGTGACATTGAAGCTATTTGATACATCATACTTACCTTGGAGATCAAGTTTGTAGGCATTGTCATTGATCTTGTGGATGATCTCGAAGGGTCCATCAACCCTTGGCATCAGCTTGGACTTCCTCTCGTTGGGGAACCTATCCTTCCTCAGGTGCAACCAAACTTGGTCACCAACTTCAAAAGGTCTCACACGTCTCCCCTTGTTAGCTTGCTTCTCATAAAGCTTGGTTTTCTGCTCAATGTTTTGTCTAGCCTTCTCATGGATCCGTTGGACCATCTCTGCTTTCTTCTTGCCATCTAGACTGATCCTTTCACACTCAGGTAAAGGCATTAGATCCAAAGGAGAGGTGGGATTGAACCCATAAACAATCTCAAAAGGTGAATACTTAGAAGCAGAATGCATAGCATGATTGTATGCAAATTCACAGTGTGGTAAGTATTCTTCCCATGTCCTTAAGTTCTTTTTAATGAATGCACGCAGGAGTGTTCCTAAGGTTCTATTAACTACTTCAGTTTGTCCATCAGTTTGTGGATGACATGTAGTAGAAAACAACAGTTTAGTGCCTAGCTTAGACCAAAGTGTCTTCCAGAAGTAACTAAGAAACTTAGTGTCCCTATCAGAAACTATAGTCCTAGGCATGCCATGCAAGCGAACAACCTCTTTAAAGAACAAGTTAGCAACGTGTAATGCATCATCAGTTTTATGACATGCTATGAAATGTGCCATCTTAGAGAACCTATCAACACCACAAAGATTGAATCCTTTCCTGTTCTAGTCCTAGGTAAACCGACAATAAAGTCCATGGAAATGTCATTCCAGGGATGGTGTGGAATGGGTAAAGGAGTATACAAACCCTGGGATTGGACTTGGGACTTGGCATGCTTGCAAGTAGCACACCTCCCACAGATTCTTTCCACATCTCTCTTCATGTGCGGCCAATAGAAGTGATCCTGCAAAACTTTTAAGGTCTTGGCAATCCCAAAGTGTCCCATTAGACTGCCCCCATGGGATTCCCTGACAAAAAAGATCTCTCAAAGAGCAGTTAGGCACACACAATCTATTGTCATAAAACAAGAAGCCTTTCTTTCTAAAGTAATGCCCTGCAGCAAACTTAGCACAAGAAGCATAGGCTTCCTTGAAATCATGGTCAGTGTCATACATTTCCTTTATCTGCTCAAACCCAAGCAAACTTAGCATCTAGGGTGGTCAAGAGAACATACCTCCGAGATAGTGCATCAGCAACTACATTCTCCTTACCTTGTTTATATTTGATCACGTATGGAAAGGTCTCAATGAATTCAACCCACCTTGCGTGTCTCTTGCTAAGCTTACTCTGCCCTTTTAGATACTTTAGGGACTCATGATCAGTGTGTATGACAAACTCCTTGGCCACAAGTAGTGTTGGCCACGTTTGTAATGCCCTCACCAAGCATATAGTTCTTTGTCATAGGTTGCATAGTTGAGAGTGGCTCCTCCAAGCTTCTCACTGAAGTAGGCTATAGGTTTCCTATCCTGCATCAACACAGCACCAATTCCAATTCCTGAGGCATCACATTCTATTTCAAATGTCTTAGTAAAATCAGGAAGCATAAGGAGAGGTGATTGAGTAAGCTTCTCTTTTAGGCTCTGGAAAGCCTTCTCTTGTGCTTCTCCCCACTTGAATCCACATCCTTCTTTATCACTTCAGTCAAGGGAGCTGCAATGGTGCTAAAGTCTCTCACAAATCGCCTATAGAACCCAGCAAGCCCATGGAAACTCCTAACTTCTCCTACTATGGTTGGACTCGGCCAGTCCTTGATGGCTTTGACCTTCTCCTCATCGACCTTAAACTCCATCTGCACTCACAACAAACCTAGGAAAACCAAGTTATCTGTGCAAAAGGTGCACTTCTTCAAGTTGGCATAAAGCTTTTCACTCCTTTAAAACATTCAGACAGCCCTAAGATGATCTAGATGTTCTTCTAAGTTCTTGCTATATACTAAGATGTCATCAAAGTATACTACAACAGAAATGCCTATGAATGATCTAAAGAACATGATTCATTAACCTCATGAATGTACTAGGTGCAAATGGTTAATCCAAATGGCATAACTACCACTCATATAATCCATGTTTAGTTTTGAATGCAGTCTTCCCATTCATCTCCTTCTTTCATCCTAATCTGATGATAACCACTTTTTAAATCTAACTCAGCTTGATGTAGAGATGGCTTGAATGGTGATCAAGACATCTCGGATCAGACCTTGTCCAAGACTTTCTTGTTGTGGATGTGATGTGAGTAATCCCAACAACATTCTCTCCAAGCTCTTGACTCTGGAACGAGTCCATGGGACCTTCAGGAATGGCTAGAGCATCATCACCAGGCTGTTGGTGCAATGTGGCTTCAACGTGGCTCATCTAGACTCTCCTTGTTATCCTTAGTGATCACGGTCCCATGATCAACATCAAATGCACTCTTAAATGTTGCATCCTCAGCTACAAGGTTTTCAGGTTTAGGTTCATGCTTCCATTCTTTGGTGCTTTCCATGATCACATCAATCTTAGAAAAGATGCAAGAACCATGTAATTCATCAAGCATATCATCAAGTCTAGGGATAGGGTGGGCGATACTTAACTGTGATGTTGTTGATTGATCTACAATCAACACACATACGCCATGTACCATCTTTCTTAGGCCACTAGGAGCACTGGTACAGCACATGGGCTCAAACTCTCTCGGATATAGCTCTTCTCCATGAGCTCCTCTACTTGTCTTTGCAACTCCTTGGTCTCAACCGGGTTGGTTCTGTATGCTGGACGGTTTGGAAGTGTAGATCCTGGAACAAAGTCTATCTGGTGCTCAATCCCTCTCAAAGGTGGTAAAACTAATGGGATTGTCTTCTGGAAATACATCTTGAAACTCCTGCAAAAGAGAAGCCATTTCACTCGGATACACCGGTGTAGAATCTTTAAGTTCAAAAGAGTTTCTTAAACAGCCAAGTAAGATAGCAGATTGTTTAGAGTGGAGAGTTCTTTTGATATCACCCACGTTAGCATAGAAGTTTGGCTGCTTAGTTCCAGCCGGTTTTTAGATCAATCTCCTTCTTCTTTTGGAGTTGAATCTGATCTTGTTGTACTTCCTTGGGTGTCCAAGGGAACCAGGGTGGTCTTGCGTCCCTTGAACTCAAATGAGTGCTTGTTGGTGAAGCCATCATGGATAACTCGGCGATCAGATTGCCAAGGTCTTACCCAAGAAGTTTGGTAGAAATGAAGAACAGCAGTTGAAAGAACCAGAGAGAAAGAAAGTAAACTCGAGAGAGAGAGAGAGAGATATTGTCGAACCAAGAGAGAGAGTGAAGGGAAACTTATTTACCTTAGATTAAAACGAAGAGTAGGATTACAACGGTTAAATTAGCAAGTTGCCCTAAGGAAATGAATAGACTAAACATGCCTAAGTACACACAAATGAATAAACAAAGGGTTTCTGCTCGAGGATGGTCCTGCACAAGGCACCTGAAGTGACTTGTCATCCAACGGATGGAGAGCTTAAATGGCAACCATGTGACTTGCTTATATTTTAATTCATTCTTCTTGTCCATAATATCTCCAACGGTCTTCTTCTTTCTGATGTCGACCCACGGGTAAGTTTAAACTTTGCCTTGCCTCTGAAGATACGTTAGGTTTAGCTATGGGTGACTTGTGATGCAAGTGTTGTACGGACATGCTTGCATTTCAAGTAAGCTCGGATCTTCATCATCTTCAACTACACAAGTGATTCCTGATCCTCCCTTCCTCTTGTTTATTTATCCTCTTTGTCAATACTCCCCCTCAAGCTTAGCCATACAGCATGGTTAAGCTTGGAGACCATGAATACATCCCTCATTAAAACCTTTGTGTGTAAAACCCACTGGGATAAAACCACACAAGGAAAAAGAGTAGATGATTCATGGCTAAGGGGATCATGATCTGGATAAGTCTATGAGCCCCAACCTTGGGTGTATGAATTCACAGACTTTGGTGCTTGCCCCCTTGGTAAAGATATCTGCTAGTTGATCTTCACTTCTGGTATAGCAAGGTAGGATGATCTTC
>CAJHQQ010005668.1:0-15066 GCA_905132885.1 Moricandia moricandioides
GGTGATTCTAAACTTATTGATGAGTCCAAATCAAGCTTCTTACATCGTGGTTTTTTCTGGTTTTATTAGTATCAAGAAGAAATTGCCAACTCTCCAAACAGGGCAAACTGGATTCACTTCGGTTAAAAGTGGGATAACTTCTTCATCATAACTCCTATGATCTTGATTAAACTTCAGCGTGATTCTAAACTGATTAATGAGTCCAAATCAAGCTTCTTACGTCGTGATTCATTCTGGTTTTATTAGTATCAAGAATAAATTGTCAAATCTCCAAATAGGGCAAACTGGAATCACTTCGGTTAAAAGTGCGATAACTTCTTCATCATAAATCCAATGATATTGATTCAACTTCAGGATGATTCTACACTTATTTATGAGTTCAACTCAAGCTTCTTACATCGTGATTCATTCTGTTTTGATTAGAATCAAGAAGAAATTGCCAAATCTTCAAACAGGGTAAATTGGAGTCACTTCGGTTAAAAGTGGGATAACTTCTTCATCGTAACTCCCATGATCTTGATTCAACTTTCGGGTGATTCTAAACTTATTGATGAGTCCAAATCAAGGTTCTTACATTATTGTTTTTTCTGGTTTTATTAGTATCAAGAAGAAATTGCCAACTCTCCAAACAGGGCAAACTGGAATCACTTCGGTTAAAAGTGGGATAACTTCTTCATTATAACTCCTATGATCTTGATTAAACTTCAGCGTGATTCTAAACTGATTAATGTTTCCAAATCAAGCTTCTTACATCGTGATTCATTCTGGTTTTATTAGTATCAAGAATAAATTGTCAAATCTCCAAATAGGGCAAACTGGAATCACTTCGGTTAAAAGTGCGATAACTTCTTCATCATAACTCCAATGATATTGATTCAACTTCAGGATGATTCTACACTTATTTATGAGTTCAAATCAAGCTTCTTACATCGTGATTCATTCTGTTTTGATTAGAATCAAGAAGAAATTGCCAAATCTCCAAACAGGATAAACTGGATTCACTTCGGTTAAAAGTGGGATAACTTCTTCCTCATAACTCCTATGATATTGATTCAACTTCATGGTGATTTACACTGATTTATGAGTACAACTCAATCTTCTTACATCGTGATTCATTCTGGTTTTATTTGAAAATAGAAGAAATTGCCAAATCTCCAAACAGGGTAAACTGTAATCACTTCGGTTAAAAGTTGAATAACTTCTTCATCATAAGTCCAATGATATTGATTCAACTTCAGGATGATTCTGCACTGATTTATGAGTCCAAATCAAGCTTCTTACATCTTGATTCATTCTGGTTTGATTAGAACCAAGAAGAAATTGCCAAATCTCCAAACAAGGTAAATTGGAGTCACTTCGGTTAAAAGTTGGATAACTTCTTCATCATAACTCCTATGATCTTGATTCAACTTCCGGGTGATTCTACACGGATTTATGAGTCCAAATCAAGCTTCTTACATCGTGATTCATTCAGGTTTTATTAGTATCAAGAATAAATTGCCAATTTTCCAAACAGGGTAAACTGGAATCACTTCGGTTAAAAGTGGGATAACTTCTTATCATAACTCCTATGATCTTGATTCAACTTCAGGGTGATTCTACACTTATTAATGAGTCCAAATCAAGATTCTTACATCGTGATTCAATCTGGTTTTATTTGTATCAAGAATAAATTGCACAATCTCCAAAAGGGCAAACTGGAATCACTTTGGTTAAAAGTGGGATAACTTCTTCATCATAACTCCTATGATATTGATTCAACTTCAGGGTGATTATACACTGATTATGAGTAAAAATCAAACTTCTTACATCGTGATTCATTCTGGTTTGATTAGAATCAAGAAGAAATTGCCAAATCTCCAAATAGGGTAAACCGGAATCACTTCGGTTAAAAGTGGAATAACTTCTTCATCATAACTCCAACGATATTGATTCAACTTCAGGATGATTCTTCACTGATTTATGAGTCGAAATCAATCTTTTTACATCTTGATTCATTCTGGTTTGATAAGAACCAAGAAGAAATTACCAAATCTCCAAACAAGGTAAATTGGAGTCACTTCGGTTAAAAGTGGGATAACATCTTCATCATAATTCCTATGATCTTGATTCAACTTCAGGGTGATTCTACACGGATTTATGAGTCCAAATAAAACTTCTTACATCGTGACTCATTCTGGTTTTATTAGTATCAAGAATAAATTGCCAAATCTCCAAACAGGGTAAAATGGAATCTCTTCGGTTAAAAGTGGGATAACTTCTTCATAATAAGTCCAATGATATTGATTCAACTTCAGGATAATTCTAAACTGATTTATGAGTCCAAATCAATATTCTTACATCTTGATTCATTCTGGTTTGATTAGAGTCAAGAAGAAATTGCCAAATCTCCAAACAGGGTAAACTGGATTCACTTCGGTTAAAAGTGAGATAACTTCTTCATCATAACTCCAATGATATTGATTCAAATTCAGGGTGATTCTACACTGATTGATGAGTACAAATCAAGCTTCTTACATCTTGATTCATTCTGGTTTGATTAGAATCAAGAAGAAATTGCCAAATCTCCAAACAGAGTAAACTGGATTCACTTCGGTTAAAAGTGGGATAACTTCTTCATTATAAGTCCAATGATATTTATTCAACTTTAGGATGATTCTGCACTGATTTATGAGTCCAAATCAAGCTTCTTACATCTTGATTCATTCTGGTTTGATTAGAACCAAGAAGAAATTGCCAAATCTCAAAACAAGGTAAATTGGAGTCACTTCGGTTAAAAGTGGGATAACTTCTTCATCATAACTCCTATGATCTTGATTCAACTTCAGGGTGATTCTAATCTTATTTATGAGTCCAAATCAAGCTTCTTACATCGTGATTCGTTCTGGTTTTATTAGTATCAAGAAGAAATTGCCAACTCTCCAAACCGAGCAAACTTGAATCACTTCGGTTAAAAGTGGGATAACTTCTTAATCATAACTCCTATGATCTTGTTTCAACTTCAGGGTGATTCTACACTAATTTATGAGTTCAAATCAAGCTTATTACATCGTGATTCATTCTGGTTTTATTAGTATCAAGAAGAAATTGCCAACTCTCCAAACAGGGCAAACTGGAATCACTTCGGCTAAAAGTGCGATAACTTCTTCATCATAACTCCAATGATATTGATTCAACTTCAGGATGATTCTACACTGATTTATGAGTCCAAATCAAGCTTCTTATTTCTTGATTCATTCTGGTTTGATTAGAATCAAGAAGAAATTGCGAAATCTCCAAACAGGGCAAACTGGAATCACTTCGGCTAAAAGTGCGATAACTTCTTCATCATAACTCCCATGATCTTGATTCAACTTTAGGGTGATTCTAAACTTATTGATGAGTCCAAATCAATCTTCTTACATCGTGATTTTTTCTGGTTTTATTAGTATCAAGAAGAAATTGCCAACTCTCCAAACAGGGCAAACTGGAATCACTTCGGTTAAAGGTGGGATAACTTCTTCATCATAACTCCTATTATCTTGATTAAACTTCAGCGTGATTATCCACCTATTTATGAGTCCAAATCAAGATTCTTACATCTTGATTCATTATGGTTTGATTAGAATCAAGAAGAAATTGCCAACTCTCCAAACAGGGCAAACTAGAATCACTTCGGCTAAAAGTGCGATAACTTCTTCATCATAACTCCCATGATCTTGATTCAACTTTAGGGTGATTCTAAACTTATTGATGAGTCCAAATCAATCTTCTTACATCGTGATTTTTTCTGGTTTTATTAGTATCAAGAAGAAATTGCCAACTCTCCAAACAGGGCAAACTGGAATCACTTTGGTTAAAGGTGGGATAACTTCTTCATCATAACTCCTATTATCTTGATTAAACTTCAGCGTGATTCTAAACTGATTAATGAGTCCAAATCAAGCTTCTTACATCGTGATTCATTCTGGTTTTATTAGTATCAAGAATAAATTGTCAAATCTCCAAATAGGGCAAACTGGAATCACTTCGATTAAAAGTGCGATAACTTCTTCATCATAACTCCAATGATATTGATTCAACTTCAGGATGATTCTACACTTATTTATGAGTTCAAATCAAGATTCTTACATCGTGATTCATTCTGTTTTGATTAGAATCAAGAAGAAATTGCCAAATCTCCAAACAGGGTAAACTGGATTCACTTCGGCTAAAAGTGGGATAACTTCTTCATCATAACTCCTATGATATTGATTCAACTTCAGGGTGATTTACAATGATTTATGAGTACAACTCAAGCTTCTTACATCGTGATTCATTCTGGTTTGATTTGAATCAAGAAGAAATTGCCAAATCTCCAAACAGGGTAAACTGTAATCACTTCGGTTAAAAGTTGAATAACTTCTTACGCTGAAGTTCAATCAAGATCATAGGAGTTATGATGAAGAAGTTATCCCACTTTTAACCGAAGTGATTCCAGTTTACCATGTTTGGAGATTTGACAATTTCTTCTTGATTCAAATCAAACCAGAATGAATAACGATGTAAGAAGCTTGATTTGTACTCATAAATCAGTGTAAATCACCCTGAAGTTCAATCAATATCATAGGAGTTATGATGAAGAAGTTATCCCACTTTTAACCGAAGTAAATCCAGTTTACCCTGTTTGGAGATTTGGCAATTTCTTCTTGATTCTAATCAAACCAAAATGAATCACGATGTAAGAAGCTTGATTTGAAATCCAAAATCAGTGTAGAATCACCCTGAAGTTGAATCAATATCATTGGAGTTATGATGAAGAAGTTATCCCACTTTTAACCGAAGTGATTCCAGTTTACCCTGTTTGGAGATTTGCCAATTTCTTCTTGATTCAAATCAAACCAGAAAGAATCACGATGTAAGAAGCTTGATTTGTACTCATAAATTAGTGTAAATCACCCTGAAGTTGAATCAATATCATAGGAGTTATGATGAAGAAGTTATCCCACTTTTAACCGAAGTGGTTTCAGTTTACCCTGTTTGGAGAGTTGGCAATTTCTTCTTGATTCTAATCAAACCATAATGAATCAAGATGTAAGAAGCTTGATTTGTACTCATAAATTTGTATTAATAACCCTGAAGTTGAATCAATATCATAGGAGTTATGATGAAGAAGTTATCCCACTTTTAACCGAAGTGAATCCAGTTTACCCTGTTTGGAGATTTGGCCATTTCTTCTTGATACTAATAAAACAAGAATGAATCACGATGTAAGAAGCTTGATTTGGACTCATAAATCAGTGTAGAATCACCCTGCAGTTGAATCAAGATCATAAGAGTTATGATGAAGAAGTTATCCCACTTTTAGCCGAAGTGATTCCAGTTTGCTCTGTTTGGAGAGTTGGCAATTTCTTCTTGATACTAATAAAACAAGAATGAATCACGATGTAAGAATCTTGATTTGGACTCATAAATCAGTGTATAGTGACCCTGAAGTTGAATCAATATCATAGGAGTTATGATGAAGAAGTTATCCCACTTTTAACCGAAGTGAATCCAGTTTACCGTGTTTGGAGATTTGGCAATTTCTTCTTGATACTAATAAAACCAGAATGAATCACGATGTAAGAAGCTTGATTTGGACTCATATATCAGTGTACAATCACCCTGAAGTTGGATCAAGATCATAGGAGTTATGATGAAGAAGTTATCCCACTTTTAATCGAAGTGATTCCAGTTTGCCCTGTTTGGAGAGTTGGCAATTTGTTCTTGATACTAATAAAACCAGAACGAATCACGATGTAAGAAGTTTGATTTAGACTCATAAATAAGTTTAGAATCACCCTGAAGTTGAATCAAGATCATAGGAGTTATGATAAAGAAGTTATCCCACTTTTAACCGAAGTGAAACCAGTTTACCCTGTTTGAAGATTTGATAATTTCTTCTTGATACAAATAAAACCAGAGTGAATAACGATGTAAGAATCTTGATTTGGACTCATAAATCAGTGGATAATCACCCTGAAGTTGAATCAATATCATAGGAGTTATGATGAAGAAGTTATCCCACTTTTAACCGAAGTGAATCCAGTTTACCCTGTTTGGAGATTTGGCAATTTCTTCTTGATACTAATAAAACCAGAATGAATCACGATGTAAGAAGCTTGATTTGGACTCATTAATCAGTTTAGAATCACCCTGAAGTTTAATCAAGATCATAGGAGTTATGATGAAGAAGTTATCCCATTTTTTACCGAAGTGATTCCAGTTTACCCTGTTTGGAGATTTGGCAATTTCTTCTTGATTCAAATCAAACCAGAATGAATAACGATTTAAGAAGCTTGATTTGTACTCATAAATTAGTGTAAATCACCCTGAAGTTTAATCAAGATCATAGGAGTTATGATGAAGAAGTTATCCCACTTTTAACCGAAGTGATTCTAGTTTGTCCTGTTTGGAGAGTTTGCAATTTCTTCTTGATTCTAATCAAACCATAATGAATCAAGATGTAAGAATCTTGATTTGGAATCATAAATAGGTGGATAATAACCCTGAAGTTGAATCAATATCATAGGAGTTATGATGAAGAAGTTATCCCACTTTTAACCGAACTGAATCCAGTTTACCCTGTTTGGAGATTTGGCAATTTCTTCTTGATACAAGTAAAACCAGAATGAATCACAATGTAAGAATCTTGATTTGGACTCATAAATCAGTGTATAATCACCCTGAAGTTGAATCAAGATCATAGGAGTTATGATGAAGAAGTTATCCCACTTTTAACCGAAGTGATTCCAGTTTGCCCTGTTTGGAGAGTTGGCAATTTCTTCTTGATTCTAATCAAAACATAATGAATCAAGATGTAAGAATCTTTATTTGGACTCATAAATCAGTGGATAATCACCCTGAAGTTGAATCAATATCATAGGAGTTATGATAAAGAAGTTATCCCACTTTTAACCGAAGTGAATCCAGTTTACCCTGTTTGGAGATTTGGCAATTTCTTCTTCATACTAATAAAACCAGAATGAATCACGATGTAAGAAGCTTGATTTGGACTCATTAATCAGTTTAGAATCACTCTGAAGTTTAATCAAGATCATAGGAGATATGATGAAGAAGTTATCCCACTTTTAACCGAAGTGATTCCAGTTTACCCTGTATGGAGATTTGACAATTTCATCTTGATTCAAATCAAACCAGAATGAATCACGATGTAAGAAGCTTGATTTGTACTCATAAATTAGTGTAAATCACCCTGAAGTTGAATCAATATCATAGGAGTTATGATAAAGAAGTTATCCCACTTTTAACCGAAGTAAATCCAGTTTACCCTGTTTGGAGATTTGGCAATTTCTTCTTGATTCTAATCAAACCAGAATGAATCAAGATGTAAGAAGCTTGATTTGGACTCATAAATAAGTTTAGAATCACCCTGAAGTTGAATCAATATCATAGGAGTTATGATGAAGAAGTTATCCCACTTTTAACCGAACTAAATCCAGTTTACCATGTTTGGAGATTTGGCAATTTCTTCTTGATTCTAATCAAAGCAGAATGAATCACGATGTAAGAATCTTGATTTGGACTCATAAATCAGTGTAGAGTCACCCTGAAGTTGAATCAAGATCATAGGAGTTATGATGAAGAAGTTATCCCACTTTTAACCGAAGTGATTCCAGTTTGCCCTGTTTGGAGAGTTGGCAATTTCTTCTTGATTCTAATCAAAGCATAATGAATCAAGATGTAAGAATCTTGATTTGGACTAATAAATCAGTGGATAATCACCCTGAAGTTGAATCAATATCATAGGAGTTATGATGAAGAAGTTATCCCACTTTTAACCGAAGTGAATCCAGTTTACCCTGTTTGGAGATTTGGCAATTTCTTCTTGATACTAATAAAACCAGAATGAATCACGATGTAAGAAGCTTGATTTGGACTCATTAATCAGTTTAGAATCACCCTGAAGTTTAATCAAGATCATAGGAGTTATGATGAAGAAGTTATCCCACTTTTAACCGAAGTGATTCCAGTTTACCCTGTTTGGAGATTTGACAATTTCTTCTTGATTCAAATCAAACCAGAATGAATCACTATGTAAGAAGCTTGATTTGTACTCATAAATTAGTTTAAATCACCCTGAAGTTTAATCAAGATCATAGGAGTTATGATGAAGAAGTTATCCCACTTTTAACCGAAGTGATTCTAGTTTGCCCTGTTTGGAGAGTTGGCAATTTCTTCTTGATTCTAATCAAACCATAATAAATCAAGATGTAAGAATATTTATTTGGACTCATAAATAAGTGGATAATCACCCTGAAGTTGAATCAATATCATAGGAGTTATGATGAAGAAGTTATCCCACCTTTAACCGAACTGAATCCAGTTTACCCTGTTTGGAGATTTGGCAATTTCTTCTTGATACGAATAAAAAAAGAATGAATCACGATGTAAGAATCTTGATTTGGACTCATAAATCAGTGTAGAATCACCCTGAAGTTGAATCAAGATCATAGGAGTTATGATGAAGAAGTTATCCCACTTTTAACCAAAGTGATTCCAGTTTACCCTGTTTGGAGAGTTGGCAATTTCTTCTTGATTCTAATAAAACCATAATGAATCAAGATGTAAGAATCTTGATTTGGACTCATAAAACAGTGGATAACACCCTGCAGTTGAATCAATATCATAGGAGTTATGATAAAGAAGTTATCCCACTTTTAACCGAAGTGAATCCAGTTTACCCTTTTTGGAGATTTGGCAATTTCTTCTTGATACTAATAAAACCAGAATGAATCACGATGTAAGAAGCTTGATTTGGACTCATTAATCAGTTTATAATCACTCTGAAGTTTAATCAAGATCATAGGAGTTATGATGAAGAAGTTATCCCACTTTTAACCGAAGTGATTCCAGTTTACCCTGTTTGGAGATTTTGCAATTTCTTCTTGATTCAAATCAAACCAGAATGAATCACGATTTAAGAAGCTTGATTTGTACTCATAAATTAGTGTAAATCACCCTGAAGTTTAATCAAGATCATAGGAGTTATGATGAAGAAGTTATCCCACTTTTAACCGAAGTGATTCCAATTTACCTTGTTTGGAGATTTGGCAATTTCTTCTTGATTCAAATCAAACCAGAATGAATAACGATTTAAGAAGCTTGATTTGTACTCATAAATTAGTGTAAATCACCCTGAAGTTGAATCAAGATCATAGGAGTTATGATGAAGAAGTTATCCCACTTTTAACCGAAGTGATTCTAGTTTGCCCTGTTTGGAGAGTTGGCAATTTCTTCTTGATTCTAATCAAACCATAATGAATCAAGATGTAAGAATCTTGATTTGGACTCATAAATAGGTGGATAATCACCCTGAAGTTGAATCAAGATCATAGGAGTTATGATGAAGAAGTTATCTTACTTTTAACCGAATTGATTTCAGTTTGCCCTGTTTGGAGATTTGGCAATTTCTTCTTGATACTAATAAAACAAGAATGAATCACGATGTAAGAAGCTTGATTTGGACTCATAAATCAGTTTAGAATCACCCTGAAGTTGAATCAAGATCATAGGAGTTATGATGAAGAAGTTATTCCACTTTTAACCGAAGTGATTCCAGTTTACCCTGTTTGGAGATTTTGCAATTTCTTCTTGATTCAAATCAAACCATAATGAATCACGATGTAAGAAGCTTGATTTGTACTCATAAATTAGTGTAAATCAACCGGATGTTTAATCAAGATCATAGGAGTTATGATGAAGAAGTTATCCCACTTTTAACCGAAGTGATTCCAGTTTACCCTGTTTGGAGATTTGGCAATTTCTTCTTGATTCAAATCAAACCAGAATGAATAACAATTTAAGAAACTTGATTTGTACTCATAAATTAGTGTAAATCACCCTGAAGTTGATTCAAAATCATAGGAGTTATGATGAAGAAGTTATCCCACTTTTAACCGAACTGAATCCAATTTACCATGTTTGGAGATTTGGCAATTTCTTCTTGATTCTAATCAAAGCAGAATTAATCACGATGTAAGAATCTTGATTTGGACTCATAAATCAGTGTAAATCACCCTTAAGTTGAATCAAGATCATAGGAGTTATGATGAAGAAGTTATCCCACTTTTAACCGAAGTGATTCCAGTTTGCCCTGTTTGGAGAGTTGGCAATTTCTTCTTGATTCTAATCAAAGCATAATGAATCAAGATGTAAGAATCTTGATTTGGACTAATAAATCAGTGAATAATCACCCTGAAGTTGAATCAATATCATAGGAGTTATGATGAAGAAGTTATCCCACTTTTAACCGAACTGAATCCAGTTTACCTTGTTTGGAGATTTGGTAATTTCTTCTTGATAATAATAAAACCAGAATGAATCACTATGTAAGAAGCTTGATTTGGACTCATTAATCAGTTTAGAATCACCCTGAAGTTTAATCAAGATCATAGGAGTTATGATGAAGAAGTTATCCCACTTTCAACCGAAGTGATTCCAGTTTGCCATGTTTGGAGAGTTGGCAATTTCTTCTTGATTCTAATCAAACCATAATGAATCAAGATGTAAGAATCTTGATTTGGACTCATAAAACAGTGGATAATCACCCTGAAGTTGAATCAATATCATAGGAGTTATGATAAAGAAGTTATCCCACTTTTAACCGAAGTGAATCCAGTTTACCCTGTTTGGAGATTTGGCAATTTCTTCTTGATACTAATAAAACCAGAATGAATCACGATGTAAGAAGCTTGATTTGGAATCATTAATCAGTTTAGAATCACTCTGAAGTTTAATCAAGATCATAGGAGTTATGATGAAGAAGTTATCCCACTTTTAACCGAAGTGATTCCAGTTTACCCTGTTTGGAGATTTTGCAATTTCTTCTTGATTCAAATCAAACCAGAATGAATCACGATGTAAGAAGCTTGATTTGTACTCATAAATTAGTGTAAATCACCCTGATGTTGAATCAATATCATAGGAGTTATGATGAACAAGTTATCCCACTTTTAACCGAAGTAAATCCAGTTTACCCTATTTGGAGAGTTGGCAATTTCTTCTTGATTCTAATCAAACCATAATGAATCAAGATGTAAGTATCTTGATTTGGACTCATAAATAAGTGGATAATCACCCTGAAGTTGAATCAATATCATAGGAGTTATGATGGAGAAGTTATCCCACTTTTAACCGAACTGAATCCAGTTTACCCTGTTTGGAGATTTGACAATTTCTTCTTGATACAAATAAAACAAGAATGAATCACGATGTAAGAATCTTGATTCGGACTCATAAATCAGTGTAGAATCACCCTGAAGTTGAATCAAGATCATAGCCACTTTTAACCGAAGTGATTCCAGTTTGCCCTGTTTGGAGAGTTGGCAAATTCTTCTTGATTCTAATCAAACCATTATGAATCAAGATGTAAGAATCTTGATTTGGACTCATAAATCAGTGGATAATCACCCTGAAGTTGAATCAATATCATAGGAGTTATGATAAAGAATTTATCCCACTTTTAACCGAAGTGAATCCAGTTTACCCTGTTTGGAGATTTGGCAATTTCTTCTTGATACTAATAAAACCAGAATGAATCACGATGTAAGAATCTTGATTTGGACTCATTAATCAGTTTAGAATCACTCTGAAGTTTAATCAAGATCATAGGAGTTATGATGAAGAAGTTATCCCAGTTTTAACCGAAGTGATTCCAGTTTACCATGTTTGGAGATTTGGCAATTTCTTCTTGATTCAAATCAAACCAGAATGAATCACGATGTAAGAAGCTTGATTTGTACTCATAAATTAGTGTAAATCACCCTGAAGTTTAATCAAGATCATAGGAGTTATGATGAAGAAGTTATCCCACTTTTAACCGAAGTGATTCTAGTTTGCCCTGTTTGGAGAGTTGGCAATTTCTTCTTGATTCTAATCAAACCATAATAAATCAAGATGTAAAAATATTTATTTGGACTCATAAATAAGTGGATAATCACCCTGAAGTTGAATCAATATCATAGGAGTTATGATGAAGAAGTTATCCCACCTTTAACCGAACTGAATCCAGTTTACCCTGTTTGGAGATTTGGCAATTTCTTCTTGATACGAATAAAAACAGAATGAATCACGATGTAAGAATCTTGATTTGGACTCATAAATCAGTGTAGAATCACCCTGAAGTTGAATCAAGATCATAGGAGTTATGATGAAGAAGTTATCCCACTTTTAACCAAAGTGATTCCAGTTTGCCCTGTTTGGAGAGTTGGCAATTTCTTCTTGATTCTAATAAAACCATAATGAATCAAGATGTAAGAATCTTGATTTGGACTCATAAAACAGTGGATAATCACCCTGCAGTTGAATCAATATCATAGGAGTTATGATAAAGAAGTTATCCCACTTTTAATCGAAGTGAATCCAGTTTACCCTGTTTGGAGATTTGGCAATTTCTTCTTGATACTAATAAAACCAGAATGAATCACGATGTAAGAAGCTTGATTTGGACTCATTAATCAGTTTATAATCACTCTGAAGTTTAATCAAGATCATAGGAGTTATGATGAAGAAGTTATCCCACTTTTAACCGAAGTGATTCCAGTTTACCCTGTTTGGAGATTTTGCAATTTCTTCTTGATTCAAATCAAACCAGTATGAATCACGATTTAAGAAGCTTGATTTGTACTCATAAATTAGTGTAAATCACCCTGAAGTTTAATCAAGATCATAGGAGTTATGATGAAGAAGTTATCCCACTTTTAACCGAAGTGATTCCAATTTACCCTTTTTGGAGATTTGGCAATTTCTTCTTGATTCAAATCAAACCAGAATGAATAACGATTTAAAAAGCTTGATTTGTACTCATAAATTAGTGTAAATCACCCTGAAGTTGAATCAAGATCATAGGAGTTATGATGAAGAAGTTATCCCACTTTTAACCGAAGTGATTCTAGTTTGCCCTGTTTGGAGAGTTGGCAATTTCTTCTTGATTCTAATCAAACCATAACGAATCAAGATGTAAGAATCTTGATTTGGACTCATAAATAGGTGGATAATCACCCTGAAGTTGAATCAATATCATAGGAGTTATGATGAAGAAGTTATCCCACTTTTAACCGAACTGAATCCAGTTTACCCTGTTTGGAGATTTGGCAATTTCTTCATGATACAAATAAAACCAGAATGAATCACAATGTAAGAATCTTGATTTGGACTCATAAATCAGTGTATAATCACCCTGAAGTTGAATCAAGATCATAGGAGTTATGATGAAGAAGTTATCCCACTTTTAACCGAAGTGATTCCAGTTTACCCTCTTTGGAGATTTTGCAATTTCTTCTTGATTCAAATCAAACCAGAATGAATCACGATGTAAGAAGCTTGATTTGTACTCATAAATTAGTGTAAATCACCCTGAAGTTTAATCAAGATCATAGGAGTTATGATGAAGAAGTTATCCCACTTTTAACCGAAGTGATTCCAGTTTATCTTGTTTGGAGATTTGGCAATTTCTTCTTGATTCAAATCAAACCAGAATGAATAACGATTTAAGAAGCTTGATTTGTACTCATAAATTAGTGTAAATCACCCTGAAGTTGAATCAAGATCATAGGAGTTATGATGAAGAAGTTATCCCACTTTTAACCGAAGTGATTCCAATTTGCCATGTTTGGAGAGTTGGCAATTTCTTCTTGATTCTAATCAAAGCATAATGAATCAAGATGTAAGAATCTTGATTTGGACTCATAAATTACTGTAAATCACCCTGAAGTTGAATCAATATCATAGGAGTTATGATGAAGAAGTTATCCCACTTTTAACCAAAGTGATTCCAATTTACCCTGTTTGGAGATTTGGCAATTTCTTCTTGATTCAAATCAAACCAGAATGAATAATGATTTAAGAAGCTTGATTTGTACTCATAAATTAGTGTAAATCACCCTTAAGTTGAATCAAGATCATAGGAGTTATGATGAAGAAGTTATCCCACTTTTAACCGAAGTGATTCTAGTTTGCCCTGTTTGGAGAGTTGGCAATTTCTTCTTGATTCTAATCAAACCATAATGAATCAAGATGTAAGAATCTTGATTTGGACTCATAAATAGGTGGATAATCACCCTGAAGTTGAATCAATATCATAGGAGTTATGATGAAGAAGTTATCCCACTTTTAACCGAACTGAATCCAGTTTACCCTGTTTGGAGATTTGGCAATTTCTTCATGATACAAATAAAACAAGAATGAATCACAATGTAAGAATCCTGATTTGGACTCATAAATCAGTGTATAATCACCCTGAAGTTGAATCAAGATCATAGGAGTTATGATGAAGAAGTTATCCCACTTTTAACCGAAGTGATTCCAGTTTACCCTCTTTGGAGATTTTGCAATTTCCTTCTTGATTCCAATCAAACCAGAAATGAATCACGATGTAAGAAGCTTGATTTGTACTCATAAATTAGTGTAAATCACCCTAAAGTTTAATCAAGATCATAGGAGTTTATGATGAAGAAGTTATCCACTTTTAACCGAAGTGATTCCAGTTTATCCTGTTTGGAGATTTGGCAATTTCTTCTTGATTCAAATCAAAACCAGAATGAATAACGATTTAAGAATCTTGATTTGTACTCATAAATTAGTGTAAATCACCCTGAAGTTGAATCAAGACATAGGAGTTATGATGAAGAAGTTTATCCCACTTTTAACCGAAGTGAGTTCCAATTTGCCATGTTTGGAGAGTTGGCAATTTCTTCTTGATTCTAATCAAAGCATAATGAATCAAGATGTTAAGAATCTTGATTTGGACTCATAAATTACTGTAAATCACCCTGAAGTTGAATCAATATCATAGGAGTTATGATGAAGAAGTTATCCCACTTTTAACCGAAGTAAATCCAGTTTACCCTGTTTGGAGATTTGGCAATTTCTTCTTGATTCTAATCAAACAGAATGAATCAAGATGTAAGAAGCTTGATTTGGACTCATAAATAAGTTAGAATCACCCCTGAAATTGAATCAATATCATAGGAGTTACGATGAAGAAGTTATCCCACTTTTAACCGAACTGAATCCAATTTACCATGTTTGGAGATCTGGCAATTT
>CAJHQQ010005669.1:0-15058 GCA_905132885.1 Moricandia moricandioides
TTGACTATTACTTTCCATTTTTGGAAGTTTTTTTGGTTCAGTGGTTGATAAAAACTTCAATTATGTTTTTACTCAAGAAGGCTCGAATTTTGAATCTCAGAAAAGACATAATTATACGAGTTAATGGAGAAATAATTTATAAAAGATCTGTAATATAGCGCAAAAATATCGTCAAATGTAGAATCTGATAAGAATGTTTGAGGTGATGCAGTTAAACATAAATCTTTATAAAATATGTAAAATTGTCGACTGTAGAATTAATTGTAAGATTTTTCACAGTCTATAATAACATACTAATAAAAAACACTCTATTTAGAAAAAAACACTAAAAAATATTAATATTTTCTGTGCATATCCCTTTGTCTTTTTAACTCGCTTCCTCTCCCTCTCGCTGGTCACTGATTATAAATACTTTCGTGAACACTCTTTCCCTAGGCTGTAGGGGAACACAAAGAACGAACTTACAAACCCTTTTTGTGCTCTCTTTTACAAAACCCTATATAAGTTTAGATCACAATCTTTAGACATCTTTTCATCTTCACCTCAAACGTTCTCCCAAAACCTCTTGGTGGTACTTATGTCAAAGAGCATCTGTGTTTCTCTTGGTTGTTATTAAGCCATTAAGGTCTAGTTGAGTAGTAGTGTTTAGTGTTTTTGATTATTTATCAAGTAAAAGAAGTCTCAAACTCAGTTGTCTTAGGGCATCATTATCCCTATAACTCCTAATGGGGTTCTTAATTTTTTTTTTTGCTGATTAAAAAAAAAAAAAATTTTTTTTAAAAACGAACCAATCGTGGGCCGTCACGTGTCAGTGGAGCCCGCAAACAGTGTAAGAAACTCTCCAAAACCAGTTCTTATTTAGTAGTTTTTAGAAGCGGTTCTTGCACTGTTCATGGGCCCCACATGTCAGTGGGGCCCGCGAACAGTGCAAGAACCCCTCCTAAAAAACCCGGATAATCATACTCTTAGAGCATGATTATCCAAGGAACCCCTAGTGGGGTTCCTATTTTTTTTTTTTTTCTTTTTTTCTTTTTCTTTTTTTTTTAAAAAAAAAATTAAAAAAATAAAATTAAAAAACGAACCAATTACGGATCGCCACGTGGCAGTAGGGCCCGCAAACAGTGTAAGAAACCCTCTAAAAACGGTTCTTATTTAGAAGTTTTAAGAAGCGGTTCTTGCACTGTTCATGGGACCCACATGTCAGTGGGGCCCGCGAACAGTGCAAGAACCCCTCTTAAGAGCTCCCATTAATCATGCCCTTAGATCTCTTGGAAGATTTTGACTCTGTCAGTGGGGCCCATAAACAGTACAAGAACCCCTCCTAAAAAATCCGGATAATCATGCTCTTAGACCTCTTGGAAGATTTTGACTCTATAAAGTTTGGACCTTTACTACTTATTTTGTAAAGGGCATTCCTTTGCTGTTTATCTTTTTGTTCTGGTGATAGTTCTGTGTTTGTATTATCTGCTAAGCTGTATTTGATTATTATGCTGATGAAGCTAACACACTCTTTGTACAATTGTTTTTTTTTCTGATTAGTTAGGAATGGGGAAGCAGTTAAAGAAAGGTCGACCTCCTCGAGGTGGGAAACAGTTCTTCAAGAAGGTAACTAAGCAAAGCGCTGAGACAACTGATGTTGTGACAGTGATGGAACAAAGATCTTGTGTCCATTTTTTGTCATATTTCCGTAACTTTAAACGCTACCTAAAATTACCTTTTAGATTTAAGAGTTTTAAAGCAGTTTAAAACAATTCATAATGTTTTCTATTATTGTTGCAAAATACCAATAATCGCTATTAACTCCAAAATTTGTGTTTGTGAGCAATAGCGCAAAAACTGGTCATACTCTTATTGTGTGCCAAATAATTATCTACCTCATTTTTATTTTATCACCTTTTTATCAAATAACAATTTGTTCAGTTTTGTTTTGGTCACAAATAATATCTTACCTTATTTTCGTTTTGCGGATCAAATAATAATTTACCTTACTTTATTTGGATCAAATAAGAATATGCTTACTTTTGTGGGTCAAATACTCCTTCCGTTTCAGAATAAGTGTCATTTTAGAGAAGTTTTTTTGTTACAAAATAAGTGTCGTTTTCGATTTTCGATGCAAAATTTATTAATTTTATGCTACAAATTATTTTTCTATTGGTTAAAATATGGTTAGGTGTATAGGTAATTGTGTTTTTATATAGAAAATAGGTAAAATTAATTGTTTTCTTAATCCGTGTGTAAAAACCTAAAGTGACACTTATAATGAAATAGAAGGAGTAATAATCTACCATGCTTTATTTGGATCAAATAAGAATCTGCTTCCTTTTGAGGGTCAAATAATAATGTATTTTTGTTATAGATCAAATAATGTGCATGCACAATATCTCAAAGTCTCTCCATTATCTTCCTACCATAGTTTGAGTTGATAAAAGAAAATAAAACACAGAAATAATAACGGTTAAAAACTACAGCAAAATGAATAAGTCAATATTCCTTCTTCTCGTCTCTCTGCTTCCTCTTAACGTGTTTGCGTTGAAGCCTCTCGAAGATCAATGGAGTCCCATCAAAAACGTTACGGATCCTCACGTCGTCAAGATTGGTGAATTTGCGGTCTCAGAATACGTCAGATTGAACAACCTTAGATTAAAGTTTGTGACGGTTGTTAGCGGTGATATTCAAATAATTTCCAACGTGAAATATTACAAGCTTGTAGTGACCGCTAATAATGTCGAAAACAGCACGAGCAAAAACTATGAAACAGTTGTCTGGAAGCTAAAATCTATATCCGAACTCATGGACTTCCAACCACTATTTTAAGGAATTGCTTTTTATGATGATTTTTTATGTAACTGATTTTCTTTTATTTACTACAATAAATTAAACAAATAAAAATGCGATGATTTTTAATATAGTTTAACAGCTTGTATTTTTTTGAATTCTGATTTTCAAATTGCATATTTGATATCTCAAATAATCATTTTGAAGTTTTTGTCAAAATAACTTAAAAATGATTGAAATAAACTTTTTTATTTTAAATTTTTCTTTTATATAATTTTAAATCTCATTTCAAAAACCCCACTGAGCCACTCCATAAGACCATAACTCTAAACCCTAAGCAGGTCGATCATGGGGCAAGTCGGATGAAGACTTTGGACCCCTATTTTTTTTGAAGAAATTTATATATACATAGGCCCACACAAAAAAAATATTAGGCCCCAAATTTGTAAAAAAAAAAACTTTTAGTTGAAATCGTTAAAAAATCGCCTTAGCCCCCCTAAATCTCAGGGCCGGCGCTATCCCTAAATGTAAATTAATTAGTATAAATGAATATTTACATCTTTTAATAAAATCTATTTTGTTTATTTTTACTTAAAATCTATTTTGTGATAAAACTTTAAAATGACTATCCTAAAATATTTCTTATTTTAATATTAATTATTAATTTTAATATATAATCTGGTATATAAATTCTGGATTTATGGGTCACAAATCTCGAGAGGTATAAGATTCCAATTCATAGAAACTTTGAATATTACTTTCCAAAACATTAAAATTTTCATCCATTTTAATCTCTTAAGTGTATTTTTTTGGAAGTTTTTTTGATTCAGTGGGTTGATAAAAAGTTCAATAATGTTTCTACACAAGAAGATTTAAATTTCGAATCTCAAAAAGACATAATTATGCAAGTAAATGGAGAAATAATTTATAAGAGATTTACAACATAACGCAAAAAATATCGTCAAACGTGGAATCTGATAGCAATATTTAAGGTGATGCAGTCAAACATGAATTTTTATAAAGTATGTAGAACTCTAGAATTGACTGTAATATTTTTCACAGTCTATAATAACATAATTATCCACGTTAAAAAAACACTCTATTTTTAGAAAAAACAGTCAAAAATATTACTCCATCCGTTTCAAATTATATAATGTTTTAAAAGGTTTACGTTGTTTCAAAATATAAGATGTTTTGAAATTTTAAGGTATTTTTTGAAGTTTTAAGGTTAATTTTAATTTTATTAAAAACTGGCCAATCAATAAAATTTTACTGTATTTTTAATAATTGATTAAATAATTTTAAAATTATATTTTTAAAAATATTTTTTAGAGAAATATAAATTTATTAATCTTTGTGCACTAAACTAAAACACCATGTATTACGAAAAGGAGGGGGTAATATTTTTTGTGCATATCCCTTTGTCTTTTTAACTCGCTTCCTCTCCCTCTCGCAGGTCACTGATTATAAATACTTTCGTGAACTCTCTTTCCCTAGGCTGTAGAGGAACAAAAAAAAAACGAACTTACAAACCCTTTTTGTGCTCTCTTTTACAAAACCCTAGATAAGGTTAGATCACAATCTTTGGACATCTTTTCATCTTCACCTGAAACGTTCTCCCAGAACCTCTTTGTGGTACTTATGTCAAAGAGCATATGTGTTTCTCTTGGTTGTTATATAGCCATTAAGGTCTAGTTGAGTAGTAGTTTTTGATTATTTATCAAGTAAAAGAAGTCTCAAACTCAGTTGTCTTAGACCTCTGGAAGATTTTGACTCTATAAAGTTTGGACCTTTACTACTTATTTTGTAAAAGGGCATTCCTTTACTGTTTATCTTTTTGTTCTGGTGATAGTTCTCTGTTTGTATTATCTGCTAAGCTGTATTTGATTATTATGCTGATGAAGCTAACACTCTCTCTGTACAAATTTTTTTTTTCTGATTAGTTAGGAATGGGGAAGCAGTTAAAGAAAGGTCGACCTCCTCCGGGTGGGAAACAGTTCTTCAAGAAGGTAACTAAGCAAAGCGCGGAGACAGCTGACGTTGTGACAGTGATGGAACAAAGATCTTGTGTCCATTTTGATAAATTTGTTGATTTGGATAAGCTTACGAAAAAGATCAAGTCTTGTGAACAAATCAAGTGTGGAGAATGCAAGGAAGGATTGCACATGAAGAGAAGAAGTGAAGGGAAAGTTAATAGGTTTTCTTTTGCTGCTACTAAAGCTATTTGGCTTTGCTTGGAATGTGGCTATTATAACTGTGGAGGCGTTGGTTTGCCAACTGAAGCTCAGAGTCATGTCATGCGGCACTTCAGGTTGACGCGTCACCGTGTTGTGATTCAATGTGAAAACACTCAGTTAAGATGGTGTTTTGCTTGCCAATCACTACTCCCTTTTGAGAAAGAAGAGGATGGTGAGAGGAAAGATTTGTTACTGGAAGCTGTGAAACTGATTAAAGAACGTTCCTCGAACACGTACTGTGGTGAAACTGAGGCTGAAGATTCACGTTCAAGTAGTATCTCTGGTGAGATAAAAGGTTCTGCTCTTGTGTCAAGCGGTTTAGAAGCAAGAGATGGTTATGCTGTAAGAGGTTTAGTTAACCTTGGGAACACATGTTTCTTTAACTCTGTATTGCAGAACCTTCTTTCTTTGGACCAGTTACATGACCACTTGTTGAAAGAGGATTTGTGTTGTTGCGGGCCTCTTGTTTCTTCCCTGAAGAAGTTGTTCACAGAAGCAACATCAGAAGCAGGCTTGTTCAATAGTGTGATAAACCCAGTAGACCTTTTTGGTTCTGTCTGTTCTAAGGCTCCCCAGTTTAGGGGATATCAGCAGCATGACAGTCACGAGTTGCTAAGGTGTTTGTTGGATGGTTTGAGCATCGAAGAATCAAGCCTGAGAAAGAAGCTTGACGTTTCTGATGATAGTGATGACAGTGAGAAACCTACTCTTGTGGATTCTGTATTTGGTGGTGAACTCTCAAGCACTATTTCTTGTTTGGAATGTGGACATTCCTCAAAGGTTTATGAACCCTTTTTGGACCTCTCTTTACCTGTTCCCTCCAAGAAACCTCCTTTGAGAAAGAAACAAACCCTCTCTCAGGAAGAGAGAAGTAAACTTCCACCAACAAAGCTCTTTATGAATGTTGCAGACAGCAAAGATTCATCAGAACCTGTATCAACTATGACCCTTGACAATAAGCAGGTCCCTGAAATTGCAACACAAAACGATATGGAAGAAGTTGATAGTTTTTGGTGGGAATCTTTTGGAATAGAAGTCTCCCACAATGAGACCGATCTGGTTTCACAAGGTGATGTTAGTGATACTGCTCCATTAACACAGTCTGAAGTAATTGATCAGACTTTTGTAGGTAGTGCAAAACCAGACAAAGAGGATGCACTAGATATGCAGTGTAGTAACGACACAGCTTCAAGTGGTATGTCAGCAGAGATTAGTGAGGCTCAAGTATGGGGTTATCCTGATTTAGGGAAGAGTTCTTCATCTGCAAAGCCGTTCGCTGATGAAGAGCTTCCTTTGCTGGTTGCAGATTCTCAAGTTCTGAATAGCCCTTATAAAGATGACATATCATATAATGTTAAAACAGTTGCAGAAGGTAAGGGTAAGGCTTCCTCATCATATGTGAGCGGCCACCATGACCAAACCGTAGATTATGTTGACTTTAGCTGGTTTTTTGACGAGCCTGACGTCTCCTTTAATGATAAGACAGTTAGGGAATGTGAGGATGAAGTTTCATCGTCACTCGCGAGCAGCCACCATGGACAAACCGTTGATTATGTTGACTCAAGCGGTTGTTTTGACAAGCCTGACGTCTCCTGTAATGATAAAACAGTTAGGGAATGTGAGGGTGAAGCTTCCTCTTCATTTGTGAGCGGCCACCATGAACAAAAGATAGATAATGCTGACTATTACTGGTTTTTTGACGAACCTGAGATATCTAAAGGACTATTTTTCGGACCACCAACTAAAGCTGAAGTTTCTGAAGCTGGTTTTATGGCTGTCAGCAGCAACTCTGATTCTGAAGTTCTTGATGATTCGGATTCACCAGTGTCTGTAGAAAGCTGTTTGGCTCTGTTCACTAAGCCTGAGATTTTGTCAAAAGACAATGCTTGGCATTGTGAGAAGTGTTCGAGAAACCTAAAACTACAACGGTTGAGAGAAAAGAGAGAAAGATTTGGCAATGGATGGGTGAATGAAAATGGTTTTGATGAGTATAGAGATAATATATTCAACCCATCTTTGATGAGTATGAGTATACATGATGATGAGGCAGTAGATTCAGAGGAAGTGATAGTAAGAAGTGCTGCAATTAAAAGAGTACTTGTAAACAAGGCACCACCTGTCTTGACCATTCATCTCAAAAGGTTTAGCCAAAATGCTCGAGGAAGGTTAAGCAAGTTAAGTGGCCATATTGCTTTCAATGAGTTTATCGATCTTGGCCTATATATGGATATGGACTCTAGGTAAATGCCCATTTTTTCTTCTTATTTAGAGTAAGAAGCAGACTCTCTTCCTTATTTTCTCTTCTCTTTTTTTTTTTTTGTAGGTGGACCGAAGAAGACCAGCCGGTTTACATGTTGGCAGGGTTGGTGGAGCATTCAGGGACGATGAGAAGAGGTCACTATGTTGCTTACATAAGAGGAGACTATAGTGAGAGGAGAGACTCGTCCATATGGTATCGTGCAAGTGATTCTTTTGTAAGAAGGGTTTCTTTTGAAGAAGTTCTTCGTTCTGAGGCGTATATCTTATTCTCTCAACGTATCTGAGAACTCTCAGCAGGCCAAATATCTTTTGATGTTTGTTTTCTTGATCACTGAGATTCTTTTAACATGTATTTTTTAAATATTATAAAGTTGGCCAAGACTTGGTTATTTATACAAAGATTCTTTCAACATCTGGTTTATATTGGTACACTAGAAGCAGACTGACTTGGTCCATTGTTACATACTTTATAATAATCTTCAAGCACGCCATCGAACTAGTATCAGCAGGTTACTTGAACGCCAAGCGATATTGATTAAGAAAGAAGACTTATTGCATTTTTATTTATTTGTTTTTGCTATATACACAATTTTGATACCATTTTACAAATTTAGATTTAATAAATAATTATTTGCAAAAATATCTTAGTTTTTTTTTATAAAAATAGACTTAGTTAGTTTATTTAAATATTTATAAAAAAATTAACAATTTAACCACAACTCTTTAACACTAAACCTTAAACAATAATTATTAAAGTGTAAATCCAAATGTTAATATACTTTTGATAATGTGTAATTTTGAAAAATGGTACTCAACTTATGTTATTTTTAGTAATTTCTCAAAGATCAAATACATGTAACCTCAATCAGCGGGAGTTATGGGCTTGAAATTATCGAGCCACCATTTTTCGATACCATACCTCCACCTCGAAGTTTTTGCTCCAGGTGTTACCATCAATAGCAGCCACCACAAGCTTGTAACCTTTAGAACCAAGGGGGGAGAAACATAAAGTCATCGCTAACAACTGTCACAAACTTCATTCTACATGTGCTTAATCTGACATACTCTGAGACCGCAACTTGACCGATCTTTATGAAGGATCCTTAACGTCTCTGAGGGGTCTCCATGGATCTTTGTCACGCACCAAAGCAAACTTGTGAATAGGGAGGAGAAGAAGGGAGGTTATCTTATTCATTTTGTTGTTTAATTAAACCGTTTATGTCGTTTTTATCAACTCAAACTATAAACAAAAGAAACTGTAGAGACTTATAGAGCTCTTATAGTAGGAGGGAGGTCTTGAGATATCATGCACAAAATTGATTTTTGAAACTTGGTAGCTAAGTTTTATTTGACCAACAAAAAGGAGACAGATTATTATTTGATCTACAAAAGGAAGCAAATTTTTATCTGATCCAAAGAAAGTAGGGTAGATTATTATTTGACCCATAAAAAAGAGAAAGTATTATTTGACACACAAAAAGGAAGTAGATTATTATTTGATCACAAGATTATATAAGTTGTGAGGGAATTTAGTCATTTAAGCTCTTGTATAAGTGTTTAATTAGCACAGAATACATTCTGATGTATTATTAATTCGAGAAGTGTCTTCAAACGTAAATATCTCTTTATATCGCATGCAATATTTTTCACTTTGGTACGTAACTTTATTTACCTATCTCAAATAGGGCATTGATCTTTGGTCTAGGACAGGACAAGAGGAAAGTTGTATTGCTTCTGGCTACGCTATTTGAAAATTGGCCGTCATGTTGTTAGATTCTCCACGGGAGATGGGAGAATAATCAGAGTGATTGCACATCAAAATACAAGTAGTAGACATAAATTAGGTGCTGATGGAGTGCTTGTAGAATATAGGGACCGGGTATATGATTCGTTATAGATATGACAAATTAACCAAAAAAGTATTTGAGTACAATATAATTATATTGTTGGTGATATCAAAGGCATATATTCTTAGGGTTATCAGTTGGACCATGCAAATCCGTCAAGTCCAAACAAGTCTACTGCTATTCGGCTCTGGTCGAAATATCCAAGAGAAAATAAAGTTGGGTAAACCGGATGTCAAATAGCTTAATGTATAGACCTGTATCTAGCCAACATACAAATCATGAATAAAATTTTCAGAGAAAAAAATGTTCATTATACCACGAATGGAGCAGTCTATCTGGTTTAAATGTAGATGTTGATGTTGTTATACTCATGGATCTGAACCATCATGGAAAAAATGTTTTACGTTAGAAATTGTATTGGTAAAAATTGGTTCTCGATGTAAAGGAGATTAAATGTCAAAACCCAAACTCCCTAATTTTTTAAAAATTATATCATTATTTGATGTGATTCTTGGAAAGTGAGAAGATTGGAGAATATTTTTAACCTGAATAAGGTCTTAGACTTTTAGAGTTCGTTGTTTTAAAGTTTTAATGGTGGATTGATTTGTGTAGTCCACTTAAACTTGTTTTAATGAATAAGTGTCAAGCGTACAGCATTAATATCTTATTTTAGAGAGAAAAAAACAAAATAAAATCAACCAAAAAAAAACTTAACATGGATGCATGGCCGTGTTTGGTGGGTTATAAAAGAATCAAATGCTTCTACCCCATATTAGAGATTTGTGGAATACTGGATCACTAGAGTATCTAATAGATTTAATATTAATAAATTTGGTATATGTAATGACTGGTTAGATTTTAACTTATGATTTTAGTTTTATTTATTTTTAAAGCACCAACTCTAACCAATCATAATGTAGTTTTATTTTTAAACCTACGATTTTTTGTTACAATATTTACAGCTTAACTTTTTTTGTCCATGTTTTATTTTTTTCTTAAATTAAACAAATATTAAATTGCTTTAAAAATAATAGTATCAATAAAATCATAAAACACATGTCAAACAGAGTATTTATGGTTTATACAGTTGTACATGAATAGCTTCATCTCAACGGTTATTCTTATTTTATATTTATGCCACAGTCAACCTCTTAAAGATTATATTTGTAAAATTTTACAAACAGTTCTCATGTTTATATGGAGTTCACATTCTAGTAGAAACTAAAGAAAGTATTTCACAGTTTTTATGTGTAATAGTATGATATATGATATTATGTGGTATAATATCTAACTTTTTCCAGGCATATAGATCATAAATTCTCCTTTTTAAAATATTCACATAAAACGTTGCAGTGAGTAGGAAAAAAAATTACTGTCAAAAAGTTAAATTTTTAGAAATTCTTATGCCCCAACCAGTCACATCTCTAGTTTGTTTTTTTTTTTTTGCAGGGAGGGGTGGGAAGAAAATAAATCCATTTTTGGTATGGTTTAAATTCTAACCAAACCCCTTTCAAACTTAACCTCCGCGTGAGAGGTGCAGTTCACAGATAAATTGTTTTTCAAGTATTTAAATAAGTCATTTAGGGTCGTATCCGCGTGGCCACATATGAAGCTAATAATTTCGAAACTAGAGGGAAATCGATCTTTGACCTAGACCAACAAAGCAGTTCCTCTAATGAATACCACTAAACCAACACAATGTGGTTGATTCGTAAAAAAAAATTGCCTATATATGCAGGTACACATACCCGAAAACAAACTACAGACCAACAAATTTAAAAATCCTACTTCACAATGGGTCTAACGTCACCTGAAGGTTCGTTTTACACACACACACATATAAGTATAAAATGTTACAAATTTAATCAATTGTAGTCTACATATGTTTGCTCATTTGCATGTATTCTATCTTAGACATCGTAAAAGATCAGGCAAAGAAACGCAATAATGCTCACTTCATGCTGGTTGATGGAATGTCTAAGCTAATGACTCAAAAAATCAAGAGGTGTGAGTCATTGGATTTCCATGCTTATGGTCTCAAATGGTGAGTCATTCGATCTGGTTATTCAATTGAATTTAACACAATAATATGTGTAATATTGATCGTGTTGGCTTGAAAATGGCGATATATAGGAAGTTGGTTATCCTCTCAGATCATACCAAGGACTACTTATCCTTTTATCTGCTTATCACCGATGAACAGTGTACCGGTTCAAACTGGGGACTCAACTGCAGTTTCAAACTCAGCATAGTCTCTCAGATTGGAACACCTAATTTTAGCATACGTAACTATTAAAATTTCACAAGTATTAATTAGTGATTATTTTGACGATTTTTTTTTTTTGTTTAATTTGTATCTTTGATACTGTGATATATGTTGTCTTATCAGCGTTTGAGTTAGATCTCGACTCAGAGCATAGTTCATGGGGGCAACCCGGCTTCATCTCACAACAGGCGTTGAAGGAAATGTATGTTGTGAACGACAAAGCGGTTTTCTGTGCCGAGATCACCGGAGTCAAGACACCCAAAGTTCTCAAGGTTGCAAGTATCTCTCGAACCATGGGAACAGCGGAACGCCTTACACTGACGGAGGTGCCCCGGAACAACTCTAGATTCACCTGGAAGATCACTCAGTTTTCCTCCTTCGACGGTGAACATCATTCCTCCTATGAGTTCACCGTTGGACCACGGAGATGGTATGCCAATTTTTATGTTCCCTCTATTTTCAAATAACGAGAATACTAGAGGGAAATAACAACAACTAAGTGTATTCATTCATATGTGTGTTTTCTATTTCAACCAGGTACTTAGAGATGTACCCTAAAGGATACTTAGATGGAAAAGACAATTCGTTGTCTTTGTTTCTGCATGCGTCCGATTTTGTGAGCAAAGGTCCAGTGCAAGCAACATCGGCCGTCTATAAACTGCGAGTGTTGGACCAATTCAAGCGCAATCACCATGAATCTGGTATTATACTTTTTTCTTTGTTGCACAAGAAAAACATTATTTTTATTTTATGTATAGATAACCCGTTTGCTAATTTTAATATCTACTTGTTTGATAAAGAGCAAGTGTATCGGTTTTCCTCCAATGAAGGCTGGGGCCTTTATAAGTTTTTGGCGCTAGAGGAACTTTACAAAGCTTCAAACGGATTCCTGGTGAATGATGCCATATATATTGGGGTTGAGTTCTTATTTGTCTCCCCACATGAGCTTCTCTGATGCGCATGGATGGATCCGATCAAGACCACAAGAATATATACCTCATCTTGAGGAGCTTATCTACTTATTATCCTATACTTTTGCGTATCTTGATGTGTGTCTATATATCGTGCACGTTTACATAAAAAAAAAGTAAAATAAAAAGCGACATGTCAAATCAGTTGATTGTATTGTCTGCCATGCATGCATGATAAAACATTCAACTCAATCAGTTGCTATTTATACTAGCTAGTAAACTACTTGTGTACGTGTTTTTCTTTTTTGTGATGGTATCTATATATTTGTGTGCCTGTATTTATATATGTGTGACTTCTCATAGACCTACCATTTAAAATTTCCAATGGCTTTTTTTTTTTTATAACCGTGGGATCTTAGACGGTAAGCCTAGACTAATCCCACGAGACTTTCTATCCGAGCATGCACGGTTATAGGCGGGAAGGTGGCCAAGACGACTCGAATCCAGGACGGGCACTCGAGCTGGAGTTCCATTACCACTAGACCAAAAGCTTTTTGCTCATCGACTATTCCATTAGCTCAACAGCTCCGGAAACAAAGAGGATCATGGCTCAGCTAGCCTATCTTACAAAGCATATAGACAGAAACATTTGCAACTCTGCAAAAGCACTTGTTCGACATTGGAGTAAGAACATCACAGAGATGCCCTTAAAACTCAAGCCTAGTGGACAACGTTAGTTTATTCTTTTGGTAAACTAGAGTTAAGTGTAGTCACCACTTTAAATTTCAGATAAATAGAGACAGTGAGAAAAGAAAACAAACCTATTCATGTTATAGTTTTGAAAGAAAGAAAACTCAGAGAAACTCTGTCATGTATTGATTAGTATACATCAAAGCTAAGAAGAAAGATGAATCCTTATGATATATATATCACTGTGAATATATTCACATTAAAAGTCCAAAGCTTTAAATCACTACTCGTTCCTGCATTGCTCTCCAAATGGTGGAAGAAGAAGAGCCAATCTTGCCTTGTACCTAGTGATCCTCTTCAACCGTTCTTCTCTTAATCTGGAAACAAAAAAACAAACCCACAATTTTGTTAATACAAAAAAACTCAATTTTGCTTTATGCATTCACCAATCGTTGTGTGATAGACATACCGAGCGCGGACCTTCTTAGCACGGTCAACATGTCTTTTCAAAAGCTCAGAATCAGACAACTGTTTCACAGATTCCTCATCCTGAAGCTCATCAAAGAATCATCAAAACTTAGCATTACTATTTATTTACCATTAACATTATAGAAAGGAATAAGAAGACACACGAAAACCTCTTTGTCTTCTTCACGATTTGTGTCTTCAACTGAATCTTTTGGCAAACTTTTCTCCACCATATCCGCAGGCAAAGGCTTTGGCAAACATGTCACTGTATCACTTTGCTGCTTCTGTAAGCAAATCCATTATGACATAAGTATAACGCCGAACTCTACATTAAACTACAAAAGAAAAACAGAAACTGTGGCGAACCTGAACACCCTCATGAGCACCATTTCTCAACCACGATCTACAAAGTGAATATAGAGAAGCTCCCTCCGTTATTCTAACCTGCAAAAACATATGTAAAAGTTTTGAAAATCCCCAAATGGACAGAGAGACAGCAGTTTCTAACGTAAAGCCCAAAAGATAATGAAAACAAATCTCTCACCTTTCGTTTTCTTATAAGGACCAGCACCTCGTTTCTGCTTCTAAACAAGATGGAAAAGAAACGCAAAACATTAAAAAAAAAAACAAGTTTCTAAAGACGATGATCTTAACAACAAATGCATAAAGAAAAGAAAATAGTAGTACCTAGCGTTTTTACGCCCACCATTGTCTAGAATTGAAGTAGGAGGATGAGCAGCCTAATCATCATAAAGTTTAAACCTTTGTGCTCATTATAGATTGCAATTCAGAACATTTCTAACCAACACAAAGCGACACACTTTCACTAACCAACCACAACCTAAAAGCTTTTGTAACATATGATGAAACAGACAAAGCAGAACAACTGATGTAATAACCAATCTCTCTTTCACTTCTTGTTCTAAACTAATCCTAACAAAACAACCAATTCCACTAACCAAAGGAATCAACACATGAATCTAAACTAACCCGAGGTTGCAAGAAGTGAGGAACACCCTTCAAGTGACCCGACCCGAGATGAGAAGCTGGTTGGATCTGAGGATGTGTAGCTCTCACGAACTGACTCACTGGATCCAAACCCTGTCCGTTTTGGTACGCATAAACCGGCAGAGGAGGATACCCACCAGGACTACCCGCAGCGGTATTCGGACTCTGCCTTCCGGGTCGGGTCCCCGGGTAAACAAGAGCTGAAGGGTCTTGGAGAGGCGAACCGGAAACGGGATTGGGACGCTTAACCGGGAAGGGATGCGGATGGGTACTCTGTTGAGGTTGACGATGAAGCGGAGCTATGGCTCTGTACGACGGGGTTTTGACTGTGTTGGGCTGTGTCACCGTAGTTTCTGGTGCGGTGACGGTGGAAGGCGATACCGTTAGAGAGACGGAGGGGTTGCGATCTGGAGTGGACATGATTGATCCTGAGGGTGGATTTTGATTCAAAGTTGGTACCTTTATTTTCTCTACAGCTCCAAAACTACTAGAGATTGTCAACAGCGGTTTCTTTCAATTCGAGTGAGAAAGTGGTTTTGTTCTCAAGTTCAGTTTTTGAAATTTTGGTTCCCTTTTTTCGATTCCAATCCGGTTCGG
>CAJHQQ010005670.1:0-15053 GCA_905132885.1 Moricandia moricandioides
ATAGCTTGAAGAGCAAGCTAATTGGGAATCCTAATATAAATTGGAGTTATCTTTATTTTAGGAGTTATCTAAATAAAGAATATTAGATTAGGAGTTATCTAGTTTAATATAGGATTAGGATTCACATACGAGTATATATATTTGAGACAATCGAGTTGTGATTGTCTTGAGAAAGTTTGGTTTTGTGAGAGAGCTTTGTTGTTTGAGAAAGTTTTTCAAAGCTTGAATAAAAGAGTGTTTTATTCATATCTCTGTGTCAATCGAAATCTTCTACAATCACTTTAATTGGTATCAGAGCCAAGGAAAATTGAGAACGATGAGTGCCATTATACCTGCTACACCTGGAACAACTGCGAAAGAAGGAGGAGGAGGAGCTTCCTCACTTCATTGTCCAATGCTTAACTCCACAAACTATGTAGTGTGGGCAATCAGGATGAAAACAACACTAAAGGTTCACAAGGCGTGGGATATTGTGGAGAATGAAGATGCAAAGGATGATAAGAATGATATTGCTTTAGCCCTTCTGTTTCAATCAATCCCGGAGTCACTTGTCTTACAGGTTGGAGAACTAGACTCAGCTAAGAAAGTTTGGGAAGCCATTAAAACTCGATATGTAGGAGCAGAACGAGTTAGAGAGGCAAGACTGCAGACACTAATGACTGAATTTGAGAGACTAAAGATGAAAGAAACTGAAAATATAGACACGTTTGGAGGAAGACTTTCAGAGATCTCGTCAAAATCTGCAGCCCTAGGTGTCAATATTGAGGAATCAAAACTTGTTAAGAAGCTACTAACAAGCCTTCCAAGAAAGAAATACATACACATTGTTGCTTCATTAGAACAAGTTTTGGATTTAAATACAACAAGTTTTGAAGATATCATGGGAAGAATGAAAGCTTATGAAGAACGTATAGGAGATGAGGAAGAAACTAAAGAAGAGAACAACAAACTGATGTATGCAGATAATGATGGACAAAGAAATCATGATTACAATAGAGGCAGAGGAGGACGATATGGCTCAAGAGGAAGGAGCAGAGGACGCGGAACCTATAGTGGAACCAGAGATCTCTCGAAGATTATATGTTACCGGTGTGATAAGTATGGCCACTATGCCTCAAACTGTCCAGATCGATTAGTCAAACTTCAAGAAGCTCAGGAAGATGAGAAGAATGAAACGGCTGAGGCTGACGAACTCATGCTTCACGAAGAAATCTTCTTGCATGAAAGGAACATTGAACCAAGAAATTACACAAACGCAGGAGAAGATGTGTGGTATCTTGACAATGGAGCTAGTAATCACATGTCAGGAGACAAGAGGTATTTCTCAAGTATAGATGAGAACATTACTGGTAAGGTACGGTTCGGAGATGACTCTCGGATCGACATCAAAGGAAAAGGATCGATTGCGTTTACAGACATGAATGGTGAAGCAAGGGTATTGAATGACGTTTACTACATTCCAGACTTAAAAAGCAACATAGTAAGTCTTGGACAAGCTACCGAGTCGGGTTGCGATATAAGAATGCACGGTGAACTGCTAACAATGCATGATCATAAGGGTAAGCTACTCGCAAGAACAACTAGAGCCAAGAATCGACTCTATAAAGTAAGAATGGGACGAGTGGATACTGAAACATGTCTTCTTCTATCAAATAAAGATGATTCATGTAGATGGCATGCGAGGTTGGGACATGTGAATTATGAAACGATGAGATCAATGGTACAAAAGGGATTAGTACATGGTGTTTCAGCGATAAATAGCAGCAACGAAGTATGTGGATCGTGTCTGTTAGGTAAGCAAACTAGAAAGCCTTTCCCACATCAAGCTTCTTATCGGGCAGAAGAAGTACTTCACCTACTACATGGCGACCTATGTGGACCAATCTCTCCGAGCACACCAGCAGGAAAACGATACATATTTGTTATCATTGATGATCACTCAAGATACATGTGGACCATATTACTAAAGGAAAAAGGAGAAGCTTTTGAGAAATTTAAAAGGTTGAAGATGATTATTGAGAAAGAAAGTGGAAAGAAGATTCAAGTCTTTAGAACTGATAGAGGAGGAGAGTTTGTATCCCATGAATTTAACTCATTTTGTGAAGAAACAGGGATAAGAAGACATCTTACTGCCACCATATTTGCCCCAACAGAACGGCGTGGTAGAGAGAAGAAACAGAACCATGATGGAAATGACCAGGAGTACTTTAAAACATACTCACATGCCAAATTATTTCTGGGGTGAAGCAATACGTCATTCAACATATCTGTTGAATAGGATCTCAACAAGAGCAGTAAAAGACAAAACACCATATGAATCTTACAGACTAAAGAAGCCGAACCTCAGTCATCTGCGTATTTTCGGTTGCATAGCATATGCAAAAATCGAGAAAAGTCTTCTGCGTAAACTTGATGATAGGTCTCGGATGCTAGTGCATCTTGGAACCGAACCTGGAACAAAAGCATATCGCCTGTATGATCCAAGAGAAAAGAAAATCATAGTGAGTCGGGATGTAACGTTTGATGAGGCAAGAAGCTGGGTATGGAATCATGAGAGCTCGCAAGCAAGGGATAAAGAAGAATTTGAACTCACTCTTGGAGAATACGGAAACCGTGGGTTACAAGAAATCTCTGGTACTAACACCACGGGTTTTAAAAACAGAGTAAGCTCCTCTGTTTATGAAGAAACAGAGCAACCTCGCTTAGAAAATGAAGGAATACCTTCACAGGAAGAAGATAATGAAGAAAACAGAGATTCTAATCAACAGTATCTCGAAGAAGAAGGAGTAGAGGATGAAGACGATGGAGTTGTCACACTAAGAAGAAGCACTAGGCAAACATCAAAGCCTAAGTACTTGGAGGAGTATGTTATGATTGCTGAAGAAGAAGGGGAGAAGCTATTATTCTTCATCAACAACGAGCCGTTTGATTGGGAAGAAGCTAGTAAGTGGAGAGAATGGGTACTAGCTTGCGAGGACGAGATCGCGTCTATCAACAAGAACGAGTGTTGGACTCTTGTTGATCTACCAAGAGGAGTGAAGCCCATTGGTCTAAAGTGGATTTTTAAAATAAAAAGGAACTCAGACGGAACCATAAACAAACACAAAGCAAGGCTTGTTGCTAAAGGATATGTTCAGAAGTATGGTGTCGATTTCGATGAAGTTTTTGCCCCTGTAGCAAGGCTTGAGACAATCAGACTCCTCACGAATCTTGCAGCATCTCATGGATGGGAGGTTCATCACCTCGATGTAAAAACGGCCTTTTTACATGGAGAGCTAAAAGAAACCGTCTACGTATCACAACCTAAAGGTTTCGAGGTAAAAGGTGCTGAAATGAAGGTTTACAAACTCAACAAAGCCTTATACGGTCTAAGGCAAGCACCAAGAGCGTGGAACAATAAACTGAATCAGATACTTGTTGAGTTGAAGTTTGAGAAGTGCACCAAAGAACCTTCTGTTTACAGGCGAGAAAACGATGGTAATCTGTTACTTTTGGCAGTGTATGTTGACGACCTTTTCATCACAGGAACATGTATCAAAGACATCAATAAATTTAAAGAGGAGATGAAATCAAAATTTGAGATGAGTGATCTTGGTAGACTGAGTTACTATCTTGGCATGGAGGTACAACAAAGTTGCGAAGGTATTACAATAACACAAAGACGTTATGCGGAGAAGATACTCGAAAATGCAGGAATGGAGCAGTGCAACAAAACTTACACGCCAATGGAGACAGGACTTCACCTGTCTAAGTCCGAGAATGAGAAAGAAATAGATGCCACAGGGTTCAGAAAGAATATTGGGTGCCTAAGGTATTTACTACATACGAGACCAGACTTGTCTTTTGCGGTGGGAGTCTTGAGTCGTTATATGCAAAGTCCAAGAGAGTCACATGAAGCAGCTATGAAGCATATCCTTCGATACTTGCGTGGAACAACAGAGCTTGGGCTAGTGTTTGAAAGATCCAAGAAAGTCATACCGAAGCTTATAGGGTACAGTGACTCAAGCCATAACGTTGACATTGACGATGGTAAGAGTGTAAGCGGACATGTTTTCTATCTTGGCAAAGGACCAATCTCTTGGTGCTCACAGAAACAAGATATTGTAGCACTGTCATCGTGTGAAGCCGAGTTTATGGCTGGAACAGAAGCGGCAAGACAAGGAATATGGTTACAAAACTTGTTAAGCGAGATTACAGGAACTGAGTGTGAAGCTGTCATCATTCGGATAGATAATCGTTCTGCCATTGCGTTGACAAAGAACCCGGTGTTTCATGGAAGAAGTAAACACATCCACAGAAGATACCATTTTATTAGAGAGTGTGTTGAGAATGGACAGATTGAAGTAGAGCATGTCCCTGGAACAGAACAGAAGGCGGACATACTTACAAAAGCCCTTGGAAGAACAAAGTTTACAGAAATGAGAGACCTCATTGGAGTTCATGATGTGTCTAAAAGGAGCTTCAAGTTTAAAGAGGAGATTGTTGACCTAAACTTGAAGATAGCTTGAAGAGCAAGCTAATTGGGAATCCTAATATAAATTGGAGTTATCTTTATTTTAGGAGTTATCTAAATAAAGAATATTAGATTAGGAGTTATCTAGTTTAATATAGGATTAGGATTCACATACGAGTATATATATTTGAGACAATCGAGTTGTGATTGTCTTGAGAAAGTTTGGTTTTGTGAGAGAGCTTTGTTGTTTGAGAAAGTTTTTCAAAGCTTGAATAAAAGAGTGTTTTATTCATATCTCTGTGTCAATCGAAATCTTCTACAATCACTTTACTGAGGATCCTTGTGATGGTGCTTTGTGAGGTAAAGAAGCCACATGAGGTGCTGCAAACAGATTTAAGACCAATCTTAATACACATGTAAGGAACCATGGTGATAATGTGGTATATTGAAAAATATTTAACTGGATATGCTATTGGTTATGTTATTGACTGATTAAATTCTTTCTTGGATACAAATGTAGGAGAGTGTTTTACCTTGAGAAGGTGCATGGGCTTTAAACCAAGTAAGGTTTAGAAGTTTGTAATCTCCCACCAAAGTAGGGCTAAACTGAATCTTGTGACTAATTAGTGAAGAGTTTATCGCCGATGCCTAGCTCGCTAAAAAACTAATTCCAGTATGAGGCGTGATATCCATTGAAATGTTCATCCTTGTTAAAGTTGGCATATAGAAGTTGATCAGCTCAATTTGGTGAGTAGAGACCAATAGGCCTGGGCATTCGGGTCTTATGGTTGGGTTTGGGTCGGGTCTTGTCGGGTTCGTATCCTTCAGGTTTTGTCGGGTTTGGGTCATTCGGGTTTTAGATATTTAGACCCAATAGGATAATTAAAATTTGTCGGTTTGGATTCGCTTCGGGTCATGTCGGGTCCAGTTCGGTTCAGGTCTTAGATGTGGGACCCAATAGGGTAATTAAAAAAAATTTGGTTCGGATCCTACCGGGTCTAACCCGAAAAATAACCAAAAACACACACACAAAAATCTGAAAATAGTTTAAATGTCCAAAATATCTAGAATTTTACCTAAAATTTGACCCGAAAACATGAAAAATAACCAAAATTGATTCGATTAATTGAATTATATTTTTTAAAATCTATATTTTTTACATAAAACCCAAAACTATACAAAAAAAAACAAAACTTTAAAAATATCCTTAATACTAAAAATATACTAAAATACCCATACAAGTTTAATATATGCTAAATGTTTCGGGTATTTCGGGTACTCTATCGAGTATTCGGTTCGGATCGGGTCGGGTTCAAGACCCACAGATCTTCCACAACAAAACCAATAGGGTAAAATGACATTACCCGTACCCGACCCGAACTATTTTTTTCGAGTCGGTTCCAGTTCGGTTTTTCAGGTCCACGTAAAATGCGCAGCTTTGGAGACCAAGCTGGGAAGCGAACTCGTTCAGAAACATGTCCCAACTACGAGTATCTGAAACATTCAAAAATAAAGAGCTCCAGCTTTATCGGATACACGCAGTGGCAACCAATACTTCCTCGTTTCATCACCATATCTGGTTTGCAACCATCTGAAAGAAAAAGAAATAAACAAATGATTATTCAACTCGCATGTTATTGCTACTTTGCTAGTCTAATGTCTTACTAGAAATGGAGGGAGACAAAGGTGGCTTAGTCAAGTCACCAGGAAGTGATCCATTACTAGATTTTGTTGGAGCAATATCAACCAAGCCGGCTCTAGGAGACTCAACATTCTTCTCATAGACGGTTCAGAGAAGTGACAGCTTGTAGACAGGGGCGGACGGAAGATCAAATTTAGATGGGGCACTTGACTTTTTTTCATTATGTTTAATTATAGGTTTATGGGACATTTCTTAAACTAACACTAATTAATAAAGGAAAATAAAAATTAGATGGGGGCACATGCTCCCTAGTTTGTTACATGCGTCTGCCACTGCTTGTAGGGGGATGAACAGACGCGATTAACCGACTATATCGGGGTGCTTCTGCTTGTTGTGGTGCCAATTGCTTTCTGTGAAACTGCTGACACATAATCACTGATCACATATAGTATTTCTCTTTTCTAATGAATGTTTGAATTGGATTCAAAAAAAAAAACTTTTTTTAGAATGGATGTAACTTTGTTTGAGCGAATCTAATATGAAAAAAATTAGCCATTTTTTAATGAGCTCTTCTACGAACAGAGTGACAGTGTAAGTTTGCTTATCGATGTACTGTATAGTTTATACATATTGACTTCGAAACATCCGTGGCCAACACATAGTTGTGCTTCAGGATTTTCCAAAGAATATTACTTTAGAACTTCACATAAAGTTCATTCTAAAATCAGTGTTCTGTTACTTGGATTGTCTTAGAGCATGTTTATTGCAGGTCTCTTAGCATGGGGTTTTTATCTTTTCTAAGAGACGTATCTTAACTTTAACTAAGAAAACTTAAGAACCGTCTCTTAAATAAGAGACTTAAAAGACGTCTCTTAACGGGAAAATTAAAAAAAAAAAAAAAACGTGAAATTATAAGTTAAGAACTCCGCCTAAGAGACCGTGGATAAACATGGTCTTAGTCACCTAATGCAACTTGGTAAGGAAAATGTTTGATACTCATTTTTGTGAGGGAAAATCGCATAAAAAACAATGAAATTGGTACACACTTACACTTTTAAATATTGAATTTTTCGATTAACATTTTAAACCTTCAAAGTGACATTTACATCATAAAAAATCTTCACCTTAACTTACTTGTTTATCAAGTAAAAGATTGACATGTATAACAAGTAATGGGATTATGTGTCATTTTTTTCCGAAATATAATAATTATTTAATTAATAAAATAAATAAAAATAAATAAAATATCAGAAAATCAGAAAATTAAATATAAAATCTGAAAACTAAAATAAAAAATTAAAAAATTAAATAAAATTCAAAAAATAAAATTAAAATGCCAAAATAAATTAGATTAAATTAAAATACAGAAAATTAAAAATAATATAAAGAAAAGGTACAAAATTCAAAAAAAGTAAAAAAGTCAAAACCGTTTTTTAAATACAAAATTTTTTTAAACCGATTTATCATTATGGACAATAAAAATTTTAAACATATATTTGATAATAATGGTAATTTCTCACATAACCATTAACAATGATGTTTTTTACATATCTCTAAGAAGGTAATTATATCACCAATATCTTAATCTCGTGAGTAATCCTTATCCTAATAATCTTCTGATGGATTTTCTTAGCTAGAACTGTTTTAAGAACAGAAAGATGCAAAATATCTTTAAAAGGTAAAAGAATATATATTTTAATTTTCATTTATAATTAAATTCACTTTCCAATAAATATATATCAGACGATTATTAAGATATAGTATTACTTATTTTGTTCATATAAGATATACAGTAGCCTTTCACACCCAAATATATCATGGATCATAATGATCACCGTTAATCAATATTATCCTCATAAATGTTCACTGTTAATTTATGCTATCCTCATAATAATTACCGTTGATTTATATCCGTTACTTTGTCAATCATATTTTTAATTAAATTCACTTTCCAATTAATAAATATCATACGATTATTAAGATATAATATTACTTAATATTTTGTTCTATAAGATATAGGATAGCCTTTCACACCGAAAAGAAATCATGGATCATAAATATGCCCGCTAATTTAGATCATCCACTTTAATTCTATTTATTTGGTTAAATAATTTACAATTCCTTAAATAACCGTCGTTTGTATATTCGTAACATGAGAGTTTGCCAAGTAGCATACATGCATGCAGACATGACGAAGGGAACATGACAAAATAAACCGTGACAAGTTCTCATAGTCACTCTTTTAATGTATCTTTTGTTCACGTTCTCTTCATTTATCAGCTTCAAGATCTTGCAAGAACATCCCTAACTTTTTCTTCTATTTTTTGTTATTTTCTCATCTGCTTAAATCCTGGAGTTAACAACACCAGAAACGAACGTTGTCTAGCTCCAAACTAGACGATCTTTCTTTCTTTTTTTTGGAAAAATACAAAGTAGACGATCACTACAAGAAACAAAACCGTTTGCGAGGGTAAAAACAGTCGCAATTCCCTTGCAAATGGCCATTTGCGAGTAAACGAAGTTCTGATTAAAGGAGTGGTCTGCTTTAAAATACAAAGTAGACGATCACTACATATTGAATTCACATTTATGTTTTCATATTAAAGGAATGGTCTGCTTTAAGAAGGTAAATATCACCAATATCTCAATCTCGTGAGTAATCTCTCTGCCCTCCTGATGATCTTCTGATGGATTTGCTTAGCAAGAGCAAAATGCTCTTAAAAAAGAAAGCTACAAAAGATCTTAAAAAGATATTTACTTAAAACTATGTTTATTGCATTTATAATAAAATTCACTTTCCTAATTCATATCATACGATTATTAAGATGTGGTATTATATATTTTGTTCACATCAGATATATGGTATCTTTTTATTTTATTTTTTGGATATATATAAAATATACAGCTCCTTAAGTAATTGTCGTTTGTATATTCGTAACATGAGGAGTTTGCCAAGTAGCATACATGCATGCAGACATGACGAAGGGACGTGTGAATATGACAAAATAAACTGTGACAAGCAATATGAATTTCTCATAGTCACTCGTTTAATGTATGTTTTTGCGTAGGAATAGTCAATTATATAGAATATATTTCTTCATTTTGTTATCATTTATATGGAATATAGTTTCCCGATTGCTCCTTCTCATTCCTTTTAATTTAAGAAATTATAAACTAAAACTATTCTCTACCAAATCCGGAAATGAACAATTTTAAAACTACAATTTTATCATAAATTTGATATTACTTTGCAATTTATTTTTAATGAATACTAATTTTTAAAAATATCTTAACTTTTTAATGAAAATAAACTTAATTATTTAAATAATATTTATAAAAAATTTATAAAAAATTTAGAAACTAAATCTCACACTTTCAACATTAAATTCTAAACGATAATCACTAAAATATAAATTTAAATGTTAATATATTTTTGATAATGTATATTTTTGCAAAATGATACTTAACTTATGTTATTCTTAGCAATTTCATAATTATTCTTATTATTTTTTTTCTCTCCATTCTTTTCTTGTTTATTCATGTTTTTTTTTCGTGTTCACTAGTTAGAACCTACATTTGCTTTTGCTTCTAATCTTAGAAGAACATTATCTTTTGAACGTTTGTATTAGGGAAGATTATTTTTATACGGAAGATTTTTCGATTATATTCGTATAATGTCATGTTTCCTAATTTAACAGTCATATAATTTCGTATTTATTACAGTCAAATCATCTCCTTGTGCAAGCAAAATCTCACGGATTAACAAAGATCATTGGATATAATTGAAATGTGCATTAGGTAAGTCGATATATATACGAAACGTAAATAAGGAAACTATTATAATCCTCTTCTATCCATCTTCTTGGTGTATATATATAGCATAGTAGAAGAGAAGATATCATTTTCATCTTTAAGCATAACTTCCTCTTCTTATTCACTCAAGCTCCTCTGTTTTCTCATGGCTCCACTTAACGAGTCTCTTGCATCAACCATCGATGTCATCGAGACAAAACCTCTTGCCTTTCCCAAAAGCAAGCCTGCATTGCAAGAAAACTGTTTTAACCTATCCCAAGGGATCTTACGTGCCAAACACTCTTCCCCAATCCTCTTTGATGTTCCTCAAAACCTAACGTTCACACCGTTTCCATCTCACTCCATCTCCACCGATGCTCCTCTCCCGACCCTCCTCCGTGTTCAAGCCAACGCTCACAAAGGAGGGTTCCTTGGGTTCACCAAGGATTCACCTTCTGATCTTCTTACAAACTCATTGGGGAGGTTTGAAGACAGAGAGTTCCTCAGTGTTTTCAGGTTCAAGATGTGGTGGTCAACGGCTTGGGTTGGAAAATCCGGGTCGGATCTTCAAGCTGAGACTCAGTGGGTGATGCTAAAGGTTCCTGAGATGGACTCCTATGTGGCCATCATACCCATCATTGAAGGATCTTTCAGAGCTGCACTTAACCCTGGTGAAAACGGTAACGTTTTGATCTCTGTAGAGAGTGGCTCTACTCAAGTCAAAGAATCATCTTTCAATGCCATTGCATACATTCACATTTGTGACAGTCCTTACAACCTAATGAGAGAGGCTTTTAGTGCACTTCGTGTCCACATGAACACTTTCAAGCTTCTAGAAGAGAAGAAGCTTCCGACAATAGTTGACAAGTTTGGTTGGTGCACATGGGATGCTTGCTACTTGACCGTTGACCCAGCAACCATTTGGACCGGTGTTAAGGAGTTTGAAGACGGTGGCGTGTGTCCCAAGTTTATCATCATTGATGATGGATGGCAAAGCATAAGCTTTGATGGTGATGAGCCAGGGAAAGACGCTGAGAATCTTGTTCTTGGTGGAGAGCAAATGACTGCGAGGCTTCACAGCTTCAAGGAGTGCAAGAAGTTTAGAAACTATAAAGGTGGATCCTTCTTGGAATCTGATGCGTCTCACTTTGATCCCCACAAGCCTAAGATGATCATATACAAAGCTACTGAGAGGATCCAAGCCATCATAGAGAAGCAGAAGTTGATCCGTGAGTTTGGAGAACATGATCTTCCTGAACTTGATGAGAAGATCAAGAAGTTTAGTGAAGAACTCAATGCAATGTTTGATGAAGATGGTAAACAAGAGTCTTTGGTCTCTAACGATGTTTCCGGCTCAGGTATGGAAGCTTTCACTAGGGATTTGAGGTTAAGGTTTAAGAATTTAGATGGTATATATGTGTGGCATGCTCTGTGTGGTGCTTGGAATGGTGTTAGACCTGAGACCTTAACACATTTAGAATCCAAGGTTGTTCCCTTTGACATTTCACCTGGTCTAGACGCTTCAATGACTGATCTCGCAGTTGATAGGATAGTGGAAGCTGGTATTGGTCTTGTTCACCCTTCTAAGGCTCATGAGTTCTATGATTCAATGCACTCTTATCTTGCTAGTGTTGGAGTTACAGGAGCCAAGATTGATGTGTTTCAAGTAAGTTCTGTTACATTATTTTTACTATGTTTATTACATTCTTGGCTTCTTCTTTACATTTATAACTTTGTTGTTTTTGTATGTGTGTTGGTTTCAGACCTTGGAGTCAGTAGCAGAAGAACATGGAGGAAGAGTGGAGCTTGCTAAGACTTACTATGATGGCTTGACCAAATCCATGGTTAAGAACTTTAATGGAACTGAGATCATTGCTAGTATGCAACAATGCAATGAGTTCTTCTTCCTTGCCACAAAGCAAATCTCTATAGGCAGAGTTGGTAATAATATATTCTTAACCTTCTTTTTTTTTCTACTTATAGTGTTTCTATACTTATAAAAAAATGTCTTCACATTTTAATCAGGTGATGACTTTTGGTGGCAAGACCCACATGGTGACCCACAAGGAGTGTATTGGCTGCAAGGACTACACATGATTCATTGTTCTTACAACAGTTTCTGGATGGGTCAAATGATTCAACCTGATTGGGACATGTTCCAATCAGATCATGTCTGTGCTGAGTACCATGCCGCGTCTAGAGCCATCTCTGGTGGACCCATCTACCTCAGTGACCATCTTGGTAAAGCCTCACATAACTTTGATCTCATCAAGAAACTTGCTTTCTTTGATGGTACTGTCCCAAGGTGTCTCCACTATGCTCTTCCCACTAGAGATTCTCTCTTCAAGAACCCTTTGTTTGACAAAGAATCAATCCTCAAGATCTTCAACTTCAACAAGGTAATTAGGTTTAAAAACGAATTAAATGCTTAAAACTTTACTAAAACTTAGATGTTTTGTTTCAGTTTGGAGGAGTGATTGGAGCATTTAACTGTCAAGGAGCTGGTTGGAGCCCAAAGGAGCATAGATTCAAGGGATACAAAGAATGTTACATGTCTGTTTCAGGAACAATCCATGTCTCGGACATCGAATGGGATCAAAACCCTGAAGCTGCAGGATCTGAAGTGATCTACACTGGAGATTACTTGGTCTACAAGAACCAATCTGAGGAAGTCCTTTTCATGAACTTTGAATCAGACCCGATGGAGATAACCCTAGAGCCATCTTCGTTTGATCTGTTTAGTTTCGTGCCTGTCACGGAACTAGGAAGCTCAGGGGTTAGGTTTGCACCTCTAGGGTTGATTAACATGTTCAACTGCGTTGGAACAGTTCAAGAGATGGAGGTTACTGGTGATAAAAGTGTTAGGGTTGAGGTGAAAGGAGAAGGAAGCTTCATGGCGTATTCGAGCTCTGCTCCAGAGATGTGTTACTTGGGAGACAAGGAAGCTGAGTTTAAGTGGGAAGAGGAAACTGGTAAACTCAGTTTCTATGTTCCTTGGGTTGAAGCATCTGGTGGCATCTCTCATCTCTCTTTCACCTTCTAAGACTTTGTTTGGGTTTTTTTTTTCTTGGTTTTAAAGTTGAATTATCTGTTTGGATTGGTTTTTATTATCATTTATTTTGGAGAACTATTAAGCAACTTTAATATCTATTTAATTGGTGTTCTTTTATTTTCCCATTTTTTTATATATGTTGGTGTGCCGCAGTGTTGAATCATTTCAGTTATAGTTACATCATTAATTTTTAAAAATGAATTTTAGAATGTGGTGGTTTGGTTTTGGTCATAATCAAATTCAAGTTCAAACTTTATTAGTATAAAGAAAAATGTTTTTTGATTTTCTTAAAAAAAAACAATTCGTGTCCTTTTTCAAATCACATTGGTTCGATTTTTCTGATATATTATATATATTGTCATTGTCACTATTTCAATTTTCAAAACTTCATTTGGTATTTTTTTTTTTTTTGAAACACACTTCATTTGGAAAAGTTTTTTTTTTTTTTGGTTTTATCGAAAAGAGTTTTGTTTGTTTGTGTTTGTATCTTAGTCATTATAGTGCATTTGCTGGACCCGTGATTTTGAGACAACGTGCGTTCATAAGACTATGGGACCGCCGTAACGGCTATTTTGTATATATAACATTGACGAATACAGGTGTCTTACATCAGAAAGACATATTCATGATAAAATAAAGTTAATATTAACGTATTACAAAGAGCAAATGATAAGAGCATATGATATTTCTGGAAATAGACTAATATTAAGCTATATTTACTAGGAACAGGTATGATTTTACTAGTTAATTTGTATAACTTGATTTATCGGTATACAATTAAAAAAAATATCAATTACGAATTTTATTTGCTTGATGATTATTGATTACATTTGATAAGATGTCACTAGAATTGTTTAAAGTTAAATACTTAACTAAACATAGATTAATTATAACAATATAGTAGTAGTTCACTATAAATATATAAAAAGAATTGATAATTTTTATTACATAGATTTTTTTAATAAAAATAGATACCAATGGGCGAAATGGAACAGAAACTAAGATCAACTTCAATGGTTGAATTCTTAAGTTGAGTATCTATATAATAAATTATCATTAATTTATAAATAAAATTAAAAAGAAAAAATAGCACCAATGAAAAATAGAACATAAGCAAATAGGGTTACATAGAGGTTCTGAAAAGTTGTATATTTAGATATTTTTTTATCAGTTTTTTTTTTGTAGTTTCTTACTTGCTTTTCTTTTTAAATATTAAAATTTTAAAAACTCCCACCTCATACTTTTGTTGGAGTGCTCTGATATTTTGTGATCATGTGTTGTTTATATTTGTATGTAAATCCACTATATCAAAAACTAACGAAATGAAACAAAAAAATCCATCGTATGAGAAATCTGGTATATAAGTTTAAACTTTATTAATAGTGGTGATTTGAGGCGAGCTGGTTTTAGATATAAACAAATAAAAATATTAACCTAAAATTTAAGGACTTTAAGAATTAATATACATAACTATAGAATCGCTAACTTGTTAAAATAAAATTTTACTATAATTTTTATTAAATTGTTTACTTTCTCCGAAATTTCGAAATCATTTTTTTTAAAGAAGTATATAGTTTTGGGTGAGACGCTTCATCCGAAAATCGAATTACTATCTATTAAAAAGTGTTTGTATTTATGTAAGAGTTTGCTAAAAAAGAATTATGTAAGCATGAATTCCTTTCAATTTGCTTATACTATTCTTACCAGAGACTCTTTTAATGAGCTTATACTATTCCTTGTTTGGGCATTCATTTTCCAAAACAATCTTTTTTAGCTCTTTTTTACACTTTTATAATATATGGTCAGAAAAGTTTTTTTTTTGTGGAATCATTGTTGTCTAATGATCAAAGTTTCAAATCTTTTAAATCAGATCTACGTTTGATTTCTAAAAGAACACATCTTTTTGCAGATTATATTATGCAAATTTTTTGGAGGTTTCAAATTAATATAACAGAGTCATTCATTGTGGTTATGTGTTGCAACGAGAACATGTCTATCAAATATGTCATACACGCAGAATTATATATTGATCCAAGTATTATAAAGAATATATATCACTTGCCTTTTGTAATACTTGGATCAATATATAATTATGCGTGTATGACATACTTAGA
>CAJHQQ010005671.1:0-15039 GCA_905132885.1 Moricandia moricandioides
CCCTATAATCTTCAACTCGGAAAATTTGGGTGAATTTGCGCGGGACCCGCATGGTTCGTTGGTATTTCTACTTTACGAAAGTACGTGGATATTGATTGAAAACACGACTACAAAACGCATAAAGACCCGTTGCAAATATTTTAAGGCCCAAAACGTTTCACATCCAGTTTGAGTCTCAAAACGGTTGAATTCGGGTCCAAAAATGGCGAGTCCTTATCAGTGCAGCTGATGGTTTTGTGGTGTTTCCCTATACACTAAACCCCAAAACTCTAAACCTTAAACCCTAATCCACAAACCCTAAACCCTAAACCCTAAACCTTACACCCTATATACTTTTGTTTAGAAAATTCGAGTGAATTTACGTGGGACCCGCATGATTTATTGGCTTTTCTACTTTACGAAAGTCTGTGGATAATGATCGAAAACACGATGACAAAACGCATATAGACAGGTTCACAACTATTTTAAGGCCTAAAACGTTTCACATCCAGTTTGAGGCTCAAAAAGGTTGAATTCGGGTTTCAAAAATGGCAAGACCTTCTCAGTGCAGCTGATGGTTTTGTGGTGTTGATGGTTTTGTGGTGTCCTAACCCTAAACCCTAAACCCTACAAAACCTAAACACTAAAAAACACCTAAGCACAAACCTAACCCCAAACCCTAACCCACACCCTAAACCTTCAAACCCTATATATTTTGTTTAGAAAATTCGAGTGAATTTACGTGCGGACCCGCATGATTTAATTGCCATTTCTACTTTACGAAAGAAATCTGATCGATAATGAAAATCCGAAAACCACGATGAGAAAACAACATATAGATAGGTTTCACAAACTATTTAAGGCCTAAAAACGTTTCACCAGTCAGTAGAGGACCTCAAAAGGGTTGAATTCGGGTAAAGCAAAATGGCAAGTGCCTTATCACTGGTGGTTTTGTCGCGTTTCCCTAAAACATTAAACCCTAACCTAAACCTTAAACCCTATAATCTTCAACTCGGAAAAATTTGGGTGAATTTGCGCGGGACCCTCATGGTTCGTTGGTATTTCTACTTTACGAAAGTACGTGGATATTGATTGAAAACACGACTACAAAACGCATAAAGACCCGTTGCAACTATTTTAAGGCCCAAAACGTTTCACATCCAGTTTGAGGCTCAAAACGGTTGAATTCGGGTTCAAAAATGGCAAGACCTTCTCAGTGCAGCTGATGGTTTTGTGGTTGATGGTTTTGTGGTGTTTCCCTAACCCTAAACCCCAAAACACTAAACCCCAAAACCCTAAACACTAAACCCTAATCCCCAAACCCTAAACCCAAACCCTAAACCTTAAACCCTATATATTTTGTTTAGAAAATTCGAGTGAATTTACGTGGGACCCGCATGATTTATTGGCATTTCTACTTTACGAAAGTCTGTGGATAATGATCGAAAACACGATGACAAAACGCATATAGACAGGTTCACAACTATTTTAAGGCCTAAAACGTTTCACAGTCAGTTTGAGGCTCAAAAGGGTTGAATTCGGGTACAAAATGGCCAGGCCTTATCACTGGTGGTTTTGTCGCGTTTCCCTAAACATTAAACCCTAAACCCTAAACCTTAAACCCTATAATCTTCAACTCGGAAAATTTGGGTGAATTTGCGCGGGACCCTCATGGTTCGTTGGTATTTCTACTTTACGAAAGTACGTGGATATTGATTGAAAACACGACTACAAAACGCATAAAGACCCGTTGCAAATATTTTAAGGCCCAAAACGTTTCACATCCAGTTTGAGGCTCAAAACGGTTGAATTCGGGTCCAAAAATGGCGAGACCTTATCAGTGCAGCTGATGGTTTTGTGGTGTTTCCCTATACCCTAAACCTTAAACACTAAACCCCAAAACCCTAAACCTTAAACCCTAATCCACAAACCCTAAACCCTAAACCCTAAACCTTACACCCTATATACTTTTGTTTAGAAAATTCGAGTGAATTTACGTGGGACCCGCATGATTTATTGGCATTTCTACTTTACGAAAGTCTGTGGATAATGATCGAAAACACGATGACAAAACGCATATAGAAAGGTTCACAACTATTTTAAGGCCCAAAACGTTTCACATCCAGTTTGAGGCTCAAAACGGTTGAATTCGGGTCCAAAAATGGCGAGACCTTATCAGTGCAGCTGATGGTTTTGTGGTGTTTCCCTAAACCCTAAGCCTTAAACACTAAACCCCAAAACCCTAAACCTTAAACCCTAATCCCCAAACCCTAAACCCTAAACCCTAAACCTTACACCCTATATATATTTTTGTTTAGAAAATTTGAGTGAATTTACGTGGGACCCGCATGATTTATTGGCATTTCTACTTTACGAAAGTCTGTGGATAATGATCGAAAACACGATGACAAAACGCATATAGACAGGTTCACAACTATTTTAAGGCCTAAAACGTTTCACAGTCAGTTTGAGGCTCAAAAGGGTTGAATTCGGGTACAAAATGGCCAGGCCTTATCACTGGTGGTTTTGTCGCGTTTCCCTAAACATTAAACCCTAAACCCTAAACCTTAAACCCTATAATCTTCAACTCGGAAAATTTGGGTGAATTTGCGCGGGACCCTCATGGTTCGTTGGTATTTCTACTTTACGAAAGTACGTGGATATTGATTGAAAACACGACTACAAAACGCATAAAGACCCGTTGCAACTATTTTAAGGCCCAAAACGTTTCACATCCAGTTTGAGGCTCAAAACGGTTGAATTCGGGTTCAAAAATGGCGAGACCTTATCAGTGCAGCTGATGGTTTTGTGGTGTTTCCCTAAACCCTAAACCCTAAACACTAAACCCCAAAACCCTAAACCTTAAACCCTAATCCCCAAACCCTAAACCCCTAAACCCTAAACCTTAACCCTATATACTTTTGTTTAGAAAATTCGAGTGAATTTACGTGGGACCCGCATGATTTATTGGCATTTCTACTTTACGAAAGTCTGTGGATAATGATCGAAAACACGATGACAAAACGCATATAGACAGGTTCACAACTATTTTAAGGCCTAAAACGTTTCACAGTCAGTTTGAGGCTCAAAAGGGTTGAATTCGGGTACAAAATGGCCAGGCCTTATCACTGGTGGTTTTGTCGCGTTTCCCTAAACATTAAACCCTAAACCCTAAACCTTAAACCCTATAATCTTCAACTCGGAAAATTTGGGTGAATTTGCGCGGGACCCTCATGGTTCGTTGGTATTTCTACTTTACGAAAGTACGTGGATATTGATTGAAAACACGACTACAAAACGCATAAAGACCCGTTGCAACTATTTTAAGGCCCAAAACGTTTCACATCCAGTTTGAGGCTCAAAACGGTTGAATTCGGGTCCAAAAATGGCGAGACCTTATCAGTGCAGCTGATGGTTTTGTGGTGTTTCCCTAAACCCTAAACCCTAAACACTAAACCCCAAAACCCTAAACCTTAAACCCTAATCCCCAAACCCTAAACCCTAAACCCTAAACCTTACACCCTATATACTTTTGTTTAGAAAATTCGAGTGAATTTACGTGGGACCCGCATGATTTATTGGCATTTCTACTTTACGAAAGTCTGTGGATAATGATCGAAAACACGATGACAAAACGCATATAGACAGGTTCACAACTATTTTAAGGCCTAAAACGTTTCACAGTCAGTTTGAGGCTCAAAAGGGTTGAATTCGGGTACAAAATGGCCAGGCCTTATCACTGGTGGTTTTGTCGCGTTTCCCTAAACATTAAACCCTAAACCTTAAACCCTATAATCTTCAACTCGGAAAATTTGGGTGAATTTGCGCGGGACCCTCATGGTTCGTTGGTATTTCTACTTTACGAAAGTACGTGGATATTGATTGAAAACACGACTACAAAACGCATAAAGACCCGTTGCAACTATTTTAAGGCCCAAAACGTTTCACATCCAGTTTGAGGCTCAAAACGGTTGAATTCGGGTCCAAAAATGGCGAGACCTTATCAGTGCAGCTGATGGTTTTGTGGTGTTTCCCTAAACCCTAAACCCTAAACACTAAACCCCAAAACCCTAAACCTTAAACCCTAATCCCCAAACCCTAAACCCTAAACCCTAAACCTTACACCCTATATACTTTTGTTTAGAAAATTCGAGTGAATTTACGTGGGACCCGCATGATTTATTGGCATTTCTACTTTACGAAAGTCTGTGGATAATGATCGAAAACACGATGACAAAACGCATATAGACAGGTTCACAACTATTTTAAGGCCTAAAACGTTTCACAGTCAGTTTGAGGCTCAAAAGGGTTGAATTCGGGTACAAAATGGCCAGGCCTTATCACTGGTGGTTTTGTCGCGTTTCCCTAAACATTAAACCCTAAACCCTAAACCTTAAACCCTATAATCTTCAACTCGGAAAATTTGGGTGAATTTGCGCGGGACCCTCATGGTTCGTTGGTATTTCTACTTTACGAAAGTACGTGGATATTGATTGAAAACACGACTACAAAACGCATAAAGACCCGTTGCAACTATTTTAAGGCCCAAAACGTTTCACATCCAGTTTGAGGCTCAAAACGGTTGAATTCGGGTCCAAAAATGGCGAGACCTTATCAGTGCAGCTGATGGTTTTGTGGTGTTTCCCTAAACCCTAAACCCTAAACACTAAACCCCAAAACCCTAAACCTTAAACCCTAATCCCCAAACCCTAAACCCTAAACCCTAAACCTTACACCCTATATACTTTTGTTTAGAAAATTCGAGTGAATTTACGTGGGACCCGCATGATTTATTGGCATTTCTACTTTACGAAAGTCTGTGGATAATGATCGAAAACACGATGACAAAACGCATATAGACAGGTTCACAACTATTTTAAGGCCTAAAACGTTTCACAGTCAGTTTGAGGCTCAAAAGGGTTGAATTCGGGTACAAAATGGCCAGGCCTTATCACTGGTGGTTTTGTCGCGTTTCCCTAAACATTAAACCCTAAACCCTAAACCTTAAACCCTATAATCTTCAACTCGGAAAATTTGGGTGAATTTGCGCGGGACCCTCATGGTTCGTTGGTATTTCTACTTTACGAAAGTACGTGGATATTGATTGAAAACACGACTACAAAACGCATAAAGACCCGTTGCAACTATTTTAAGGCCCAAAACGTTTCACATCCAGTTTGAGGCTCAAAACGGTTGAATTCGGGTCCAAAAATGGCGAGACCTTATCAGTGCAGCTGATGGTTTTGTGGTGTTTCCCTAAACCCTAAACCCTAAACACTAAACCCCAAAACCCTAAACCTTAAACCCTAATCCCCAAACCCTAAACCCTAAACCCTAAACCTTACACCCTATATACTTTTGTTTAGAAAATTCGAGTGAATTTACGTGGGACCCGCATGATTTATTGGCATTTCTACTTTACGAAAGTCTGTGGATAATGATCGAAAACACGATGACAAAACGCATATAGACAGGTTCACAACTATTTTAAGGCCTAAAACGTTTCACAGTCAGTTTGAGGCTCAAAAGGGTTGAATTCGGGTACAAAATGGCCAGGCCTTATCACTGGTGGTTTTGTCGCGTTTCCCTAAACATTAAACCCTAAACCCTAAACCTATAATCTTCAACTCGGAAAATTTGGGTGAATTTGCGCGGGACCCTCATGGTTCGTTGGTATTTCTACTTTACGAAAGTACGTGGATATTGATTGAAAACACGACTACAAAACGCATAAAGACCCGTTGCAAATATTTTAAGGCCCAAAACGTTTCACATCCAGTTTGAGGCTCAAAACGGTTGAATTCGGGTCCAAAAATGGCGAGACCTTATCAGTGCAGCTGATGGTTTTGTGGTGTTTCCCTAAACCCTAAACCCTAAACACTAAACCCCAAAACCCTAAACCTTAAACCCTAATCCCCAAACCCTAAACCCTAAACCCTAAACCTTACACCCTATATACTTTTGTTTAGAAAATTCGAGTGAATTTACGTGGGACCCGCATGATTTATTGGCATTTCTACTTTACGAAAGTCTGTGGATAATGATCGAAAACACGATGACAAAACGCATATAGACAGGTTCACAACTATTTTAAGGCCTAAAACGTTTCACAGTCAGTTTGAGGCTCAAAAGGGTTGAATTCGGGTACAAAATGGCCAGGCCTTATCACTGGTGGTTTTGTCGCGTTTCCCTAAACATTAAACCCTAAACCCTAAACCTTAAACCCTATAATCTTCAACTCGGAAAATTTGGGTGAATTTGCGCGGGACCCTCATGGTTCGTTGGTATTTCTACTTTACGAAAGTACGTGGATATTGATTGAAAACACGACTACAAAACGCATAAAGACCCGTTGCAACTATTTTAAGGCCCAAAACGTTTCACATCCAGTTTGAGGCTCAAAACGGTTGAATTCGGGTCCAAAAATGGCGAGACCTTATCAGTGCAGCTGATGGTTTTGTGGTGTTTCCCTAAACCCTAAACCCCAAACACTAAACCCCAAAACCCTAAACCTAAACCCTAATCCCCAAACCCTAAACCCTAAACCCTAAACCCTAAACCTTAAACCCTATATATTTTGTTTAGAAAATTCGAGTGAATTTACGTGGGACCCGCATGATTTATTGGCATTTCTACTTTACGAAAGTCTGTGGATAATGATCGAAAACACGATGACAAAACGCATATAGACAGGTTCACAACTATTTTAAGGCCTAAAACGTTTCACAGTCAGTTTGAGGCTCAAAAGGGTTGAATTCGGGTACAAAATGGCCAGGCCTTATCACTGGTGGTTTTGTCGCGTTTCCCTAAACATTAAACCCTAAACCCTAAACCTTAAACCCTATAATCTTCAACTCGGAAAATTTGGGTGAATTTGCGCGGGACCCTCATGGTTCGTTGGTATTTCTACTTTACGAAAGTACGTGGATATTGATTGAAAACACGACTACAAAACGCATAAAGACCCGTTGCAACTATTTTAAGGCCCAAAACGTTTCACATCCAGTTTGAGGCTCAAAACGGTTGAATTCGGGTCCAAAAATGGCGAGACCTTATCAGTGCAGCTGATGGTTTTGTGGTGTTTCCCTAAACCCTAAACCCTAAACACTAAACCCCAAAACCTTAAACCTTAAACCCTAATCCCCAAACCCTAAACCCAAACCCTAAACCTAAACCTTACACCCTATATACTTTTGTTTAGAAAATTCGAGTGAATTTACGTGGGACCCGCATGATTTATTGGCATTTCTACTTTACGAAAGTCTGTGGATAATGATCGAAAACACGATGACAAAACGCATATAGACAGGTTCACAACTATTTTAAGGCCTAAAACGTTTCACAGTCAGTTTGAGGCTCAAAAGGGTTGAATTCGGGTACAAAATGGCCAGGCCTTATCACTGGTGGTTTTGTCGCGTTTCCCTAAACATTAAACCCTAAACCCTAAACCTTAAACCCTATAATCTTCAACTCGGAAAATTTGGGTGAATTTGCGCGGGACCCTCATGGTTCGTTGGTATTTCTACTTTACGAAAGTACGTGGATATTGATTGAAAACACGACTACAAAACGCATAAAGACCCGTTGCAACTATTTTAAGGCCCAAAACGTTTCACATCCAGTTTGAGGCTCAAAACGGTTGAATTCGGGTCCAAAAATGGCGAGACCTTATCAGTGCAGCTGATGGTTTTGTGGTGTTTCCCTAAACCCTAAACCCTAAACACTAAACCCCAAAACCCTAAACCTTAAACCCTAATCCCCAAACCCTAAACCCTAAACCCTAAACCTTACACCCTATATACTTTTGTTTAGAAAATTCGAGTGAATTTACGTGGGACCCGCATGATTTATTGGCATTTCTACTTTACGAAAGTCTGTGGATAATGATCGAAAACACGATGACAAAACGCATATAGACAGGTTCACAACTATTTTAAGGCCTAAAACGTTTCACAGTCAGTTTGAGGCTCAAAAGGGTTGAATTCGGGTACAAAATGGCCAGGCCTTATCACTGGTGGTTTTGTCGCGTTTCCCTAAACATTAAACCCTAAACCTTAAACCCTATAATCTTCAACTCGGAAAATTTGGGTGAATTTGCGCGGGACCCTCATGGTTCGTTGGTATTTCTACTTTACGAAAGTACGTGGATATTGATTGAAAACACGACTACAAAACGCATAAAGACCCGTTGCAACTATTTTAAGGCCCAAAACGTTTCACATCCAGTTTGAGGCTCAAAACGGTTGAATTCGGGTCCAAAAATGGCGAGACCTTATCAGTGCAGCTGATGGTTTTGTGGTGTTTCCCTAAACCCTAAACCCTAAACACTAAACCCCAAAACCCTAAACCTTAAACCCTAATCCCCAAACCCTAAACCCTAAACCCTAAACCTTACACCCTATATACTTTTGTTTAGAAAATTCGAGTGAATTTACGTGGGACCCGCATGATTTATTGGCATTTCTACTTTACGAAAGTCTGTGGATAATGATCGAAAACACGATGACAAAACGCATATAGACAGGTTCACAACTATTTTAAGGCCTAAAACGTTTCACAGTCAGTTTGAGGCTCAAAAGGGTTGAATTCGGGTACAAAATGGCCAGGCCTTATCACTGGTGGTTTTGTCGCGTTTCCCTAAACATTAAACCCTAAACCCTAAACCTTAAACCCTATAATCTTCAACTCGGAAAATTTGGGTGAATTTGCGCGGGACCCTCATGGTTCGTTGGTATTTCTACTTTACGAAAGTACGTGGATATTGATTGAAAACACGACTACAAAACGCATAAAGACCCGTTGCAACTATTTTAAGGCCCAAAACGTTTCACATCCAGTTTGAGGCTCAAAACGGTTGAATTCGGGTCCAAAAATGGCGAGACCTTATCAGTGCAGCTGATGGTTTTGTGGTGTTTCCCTAAACCCTAAACCCTAAACACTAAACCCCAAAACCCTAAACCTTAAACCCTAATCCCAACCTAAACCCTAAACCCTAAACCTTACACCCTATATACTTTTGTTTAGAAAATTCGAGTGAATTTACGTGGGACCCGCATGATTTATTGGCATTTCTACTTTACGAAAGTCTGTGGATAATGATCGAAAACACGATGACAAAACGCATATAGACAGGTTCACAACTATTTTAAGGCCTAAAACGTTTCACAGTCAGTTTGAGGCTCAAAAGGGTTGAATTCGGGTACAAAATGGCCAGGCCTTATCACTGGTGGTTTTGTCGCGTTTCCCTAAACATTAAACCCTAAACCCTAAACCTTAAACCCTATAATCTTCAACTCGGAAAATTTGGGTGAATTTGCGCGGGACCCTCATGGTTCGTTGGTATTTCTACTTTACGAAAGTACGTGGATATTGATTGAAAACACGACTACAAAACGCATAAAGACCCGTTGCAACTATTTTAAGGCCCAAAACGTTTCACATCCAGTTTGAGGCTCAAAACGGTTGAATTCGGGTCCAAAAATGGCGAGACCTTATCAGTGCAGCTGATGGTTTTGTGGTGTTTCCCTAAACCCTAAACCCTAAACACTAAACCCCAAAACCCTAAACCTTAAACCCTAATCCCCAAACCCTAAACCCTAAACCCTAAACCTTACACCCTATATACTTTTGTTTAGAAAATTCGAGTGAATTTACGTGGGACCCGCATGATTTATTGGCATTTCTACTTTACGAAAGTCTGTGGATAATGATCGAAAACACGATGACAAAACGCATATAGACAGGTTCACAACTATTTTAAGGCCTAAAACGTTTCACAGTCAGTTTGAGGCTCAAAAGGGTTGAATTCGGGTACAAAATGGCCAGGCCTTATCACTGGTGGTTTTGTCGCGTTTCCCTAAACATTAAACCCTAAACCCTATAATCTTCAACTCGGAAAATTTGGGTGAATTTGCGCGGGACCCTCATGGTTCGTTGGTATTTCTACTTTACGAAAGTACGTGGATATTGATTGAAAACACGACTACAAAACGCATAAAGACCCGTTGCAACTATTTTAAGGCCCAAAACGTTTCACATCCAGTTTGAGGCTCAAAACGGTTGAATTCGGGTCCAAAAATGGCGAGACCTTATCAGTGCAGCTGATGGTTTTGTGGTGTTTCCCTAAACCCTAAACCCTAAACACTAAACCCCAAAACCCTAAACCTTAAACCCTAATCCCCAAACCCTAAACCCTAAACCCTAAACCTTACACCCTATATACTTTTGTTTAGAAAATTCGAGTGAATTTACGTGGGACCCGCATGATTTATTGGCATTTCTACTTTACGAAAGTCTGTGGATAATGATCGAAAACACGATGACAAAACGCATATAGACAGGTTCACAACTATTTTAAGGCCTAAAACGTTTCACAGTCAGTTTGAGGCTCAAAAGGGTTGAATTCGGGTACAAAATGGCCAGGCCTTATCACTGGTGGTTTTGTCGCGTTTCCCTAAACATTAAACCCTAAACCCTAAACCTTAAACCCTATAATCTTCAACTCGGAAAATTTGGGTGAATTTGCGCGGGACCCTCATGGTTCGTTGGTATTTCTACTTTACGAAAGTACGTGGATATTGATTGAAAACACGACTACAAAACGCATAAAGACCCGTTGCAACTATTTTAAGGCCCAAAACGTTTCACATCCAGTTTGAGGCTCAAAACGGTTGAATTCGGGTCCAAAAATGGCGAGACCTTATCAGTGCAGCTGATGGTTTTGTGGTGTTTCCCTAAACCCTAAACCCTAAACACTAAACCCCAAAACCCTAAACCTTAAACCCTAATCCCCAAACCCTAAACCCTAAACCCTAAACCTTACACCCTATATACTTTTGTTTAGAAAATTCGAGTGAATTTACGTGGGACCCGCATGATTTATTGGCATTTCTACTTTACGAAAGTCTGTGGATAATGATCGAAAACACGATGACAAAACGCATATAGACAGGTTCACAACTATTTTAAGGCCTAAAACGTTTCACAGTCAGTTTGAGGCTCAAAAGGGTTGAATTCGGGTACAAAATGGCCAGGCCTTATCACTGGTGGTTTTGTCGCGTTTCCCTAAACATTAAACCCTAAACCCTAAACCTTAAACCCTATAATCTTCAACTCGGAAAATTTGGGTGAATTTGCGCGGGACCCTCATGGTTCGTTGGTATTTCTACTTTACGAAAGTACGTGGATATTGATTGAAAACACGACTACAAAACGCATAAAGACCCGTTGCAACTATTTTAAGGCCCAAAACGTTTCACATCCAGTTTGAGGCTCAAAACGGTTGAATTCGGGTCCAAAAATGGCGAGACCTTATCAGTGCAGCTGATGGTTTTGTGGTGTTTCCCTAAACCCTAAACCCTAAACACTAAACCCCAAAACCCTAAACCTTAAACCCTAATCCCCAACCTAAACCCTAAACCCTAAACCCTAAACCTTACACCCTATATACTTTTGTTTAGAAAATTCGAGTGAATTTACGTGGGACCCGCATGATTTATTGGCATTTCTACTTTACGAAAGTCTGTGGATAATGATCGAAAACACGATGACAAAACGCATATAGACAGGTTCACAACTATTTTAAGGCCTAAAACGTTTCACAGTCAGTTTGAGGCTCAAAAGGGTTGAATTCGGGTACAAAATGGCCAGGCCTTATCACTGGTGGTTTTGTCGCGTTTCCCTAAACATTAAACCCTAAACCTAAACCCTATAATCTTCAACTCGGAAAATTTGGGTGAATTTGCGCGGGACCCTCATGGTTCGTTGGTATTTCTACTTTACGAAAGTACGTGGATATTGATTGAAAACACGACTACAAAACGCATAAAGACCCGTTGCAACTATTTTAAGGCCCAAAACGTTTCACATCCAGTTTGAGGCTCAAAACGGTTGAATTCGGGTCCAAAAATGGCGAGACCTTATCAGTGCAGCTGATGGTTTTGTGGTGTTTCCCTAAACCCTAAACCCTAAACACTAAACCCCAAAACCCTAAACCTTAAACCCTAATCCCCAAACCCTAAACCCTAAACCCTAAACCTTACACCCTATATACTTTTGTTTAGAAAATTCGAGTGAATTTACGTGGGACCCGCATGATTTATTGGCATTTCTACTTTACGAAAGTCTGTGGATAATGATCGAAAACACGATGACAAAACGCATATAGACAGGTTCACAACTATTTTAAGGCCTAAAACGTTTCACAGTCAGTTTGAGGCTCAAAAGGGTTGAATTCGGGTACAAAATGGCCAGGCCTTATCACTGGTGGTTTTGTCGCGTTTCCCTAAACATTAAACCCTAAACCCTAAACCTTAAACCCTATAATCTTCAACTCGGAAAATTTGGGTGAATTTGCGCGGGACCCTCATGGTTCGTTGGTATTTCTACTTTACGAAAGTACGTGGATATTGATTGAAAACACGACTACAAAACGCATAAAGACCCGTTGCAACTATTTTAAGGCCCAAAACGTTTCACATCCAGTTTGAGGCTCAAAACGGTTGAATTCGGGTCCAAAAATGGCGAGACCTTATCAGTGCAGCTGATGGTTTTGTGGTGTTTCCCTAAACCCTAAACCCTAAACACTAAACCCCAAAACCCTAAACCTTAAACCCTAATCCCCAAACCCTAAACCCTAAACCCTAAACCTTACACCCTATATACTTTTGTTTAGAAAATTCGAGTGAATTTACGTGGGACCCGCATGATTTATTGGCATTTCTACTTTACGAAAGTCTGTGGATAATGATCGAAAACACGATGACAAAACGCATATAGACAGGTTCACAACTATTTTAAGGCCTAAAACGTTTCACAGTCAGTTTGAGGCTCAAAAGGGTTGAATTCGGGTACAAAATGGCCAGGCCTTATCACTGGTGGTTTTGTCGCGTTTCCCTAAACATTAACCCTAACCTAACCTTAAACCCTATAATCTTCAACTCGGAAAATTTGGGTGAATTTGCGCGGGACCCTCATGGTTCGTTGGTATTTCTACTTTACGAAAGTACGTGGATATTGATTGAAAACACGACTACAAAACGCATAAAGACCCGTTGCAACTATTTTAAGGCCCAAAACGTTTCACATCCAGTTTGAGGCTCAAAACGGTTGAATTCGGGTCCAAAAATGGCGAGACCTTATCAGTGCAGCTGATGGTTTTGTGGTGTTTCCCTAAACCCTAAACCCTAAACACTAAACCCCAAAACCCTAAACCTTAAACCCTAATCCCCAAACCCTAAACCAACCCTAAACCCTAAACCTTACACCCTATATACTTTTGTTTAGAAAATTCGAGTGAATTTACGTGGGACCCGCATGATTTATTGGCATTTCTACTTTACGAAAGTCTGTGGATAATGATCGAAAACACGATGACAAAACGCATATAGACAGGTTCACAACTATTTTAAGGCCTAAAACGTTTCACAGTCAGTTTGAGGCTCAAAAGGGTTGAATTCGGGTACAAAATGGCCAGGCCTTATCACTGGTGGTTTTGTCGCGTTTCCCTAAACATTAAACCCTAAACCCTAAACCTTAAACCCTATAATCTTCAACTCGGAAAATTTGGGTGAATTTGCGCGGGACCCTCATGGTTCGTTGGTATTTCTACTTTACGAAAGTACGTGGATATTGATTGAAAACACGACTACAAAACGCATAAAGACCCGTTGCAACTATTTTAAGGACCAAAACGTTTCACATCCAGTTTGAGGCTCAAAACGGTTGAATTCGGGTCCAAAAATGGCGAGACCTTATCAGTGCAGCTGATGGTTTTGTGGTGTTTCCCTAAACCCTAAACCCTAAACAGTAAACCCCAAAACCCTAAACCTTAAACCCTAATCCCCAAACCCTAAACCCTAAACCCTAAACCTTAAACCTTACACCCTATATACTTTTGCTTAGAAAATTCGAGTGAATTTACGTGGGACCCGCATGATTTATTGGCATTTCTACTTTACGAAAGTCTGTGGATAATGATCGAAAACACGATGACAAAACGCATATAGACAGGTTCACAACTATTTTAAGGCCTAAAACGTTTCACAGTCAGTTTGAGGCTCAAAAGGGTTGAATTCGGGTACAAAATGGCCAGGCCTTATCACTGGTGGTTTTGTCGCGTTTCCCTAAACATTAAACCCTAAACCTAACCTTAAACCCTATAATCTTCAACTCGGAAAATTTGGGTGAATTTGCGCGGGACCCTCATGGTTCGTTGGTATTTCTACTTTACGAAAGTACGTGGATATTGATTGAAAACACGACTACAAAACGCATAAAGACCCGTTGCAACTATTTTAAGGCCCAAAACGTTTCACATCCAGTTTGAGGCTCAAAACGGTTGAATTCGGGTCCAAAAATGGCGAGACCTTATCAGTGCAGCTGATGGTTTTGTGGTGTTTCCCTAAACCCTAAACCCTAAACACTAAACCCCAAAACCCTAAACCTTAAACCCTAATCCCCAAACCCTAAACCCTAAACCTTACACCCTATATACTTTTGTTTAGAAAATTCGAGTGAATTTACGTGGGACCCGCATGATTTATTGGCATTTCTACTTTACGAAAGTCTGTGGATAATGATCGAAAACACGATGACAAAACGCATATAGACAGGTTCACAACTATTTTAAGGCCTAAAACGTTTCACAGTCAGTTTGAGGCTCAAAAGGGTTGAATTCGGGTACAAAATGGCCAGGCCTTATCACTGGTGGTTTTGTCGCGTTTCCCTAAACATTAAACCCTAAACCCTAAACCTTAAACCCTATAATCTTCAACTCGGAAAATTTGGGTGAATTTGCGCGGGACCCTCATGGTTCGTTGGTATTTCTACTTTACGAAAGTACGTGGATATTGATTGAAAACACGACTACAAAACGCATAAAGACCCGTTGCAACGATTTTAAGGCCCAAAACGTTTCACATCTAGTTTGAGGCTCAAAACGGTTGAATTCGGGTCCAAAAATGGCGAGACCTTATCAGTGCAAGCTGATGGTTTTGTGGTGTTTCCCTAAACCCTAAACCCTAAACCTTTAACCCTAATCCCCCAAAACCCTAAACCCTA
>CAJHQQ010005672.1:0-15031 GCA_905132885.1 Moricandia moricandioides
ATATCCACATGCTCAACATAGTCGCAGTTAAGACCAGTGAGATGTTCGAACTCAATAAGTGAAAACCTCAACGGCTCTGAACTAATGAGACTCCACAGCTCGTACTTTTTCTTGACATCGAGCTGAAAACAGAGCATATAGTGAATCAGCCTAGACGCCCAACCAAAGTCCAACTCCCAAAACTTATGAAGACTCCCAACCTAGAGTTCTTCAGCTCCTCCCATTCATCAGCATGGAGAGCATCCTTTACGGCAGGAAGTAATCTGGGGTCATCAGTATGATATCCAATGTTCTTCATTGGAATCGGCTCTTCTCCTAGGGTGAACAACCTCTTCGGGAGTACTGGTAATTCCATTGTATAGCCTGCAAACAATGATAAAACAACATTTCAAACATAAAACAAACAAACCAAGAGTTCTATACTAACATACAGACTGTGAAGACTTTGGAAGACTTCGGAAGACTTTGGAAGACTTTCGGAAGACTTCGGAAGACTTACCGAAGACTTACGGAAGACTTACGGAAGACTTCATGGAAGTCATCCGGAAGACTTCATGGAAGTCATCCGGAAGACTTCATGGAAGACTTACGGAAGACTTCATGGAAGACTTACGGAAGACTTCATGGAAGACTTACGGAAGACTTACAGAAGACTTCGGATAGCTTCCATTAAGTCTTCCGGATGGCTTCCATTAAGTCTTCCAGATGACTTCCATGAAGTCTTCCGGATGACTTCCATGAAGTCTTCCGGATGACTTCCATGAAGTCTTCCAGATGACTTCCATGAAGTCTTCTGGATGACTTCCATGAAGTCTTCCAGATGACTTCCATGAAGTCTTCCGGATGACTACCATGAACACTTAAGAATGACTTCCATGAAAACTTACGGGTGATTTTCATGAAGATTTACGGCAGAATTCCGGGAGACTTACGGACAAATGGGTCAACTTGAGGTCGGAAAGGAAAGAAATAGAGGAAGTAGTCAAGGGGAGAAACGAACGAATGGTTTCAGATCTGAAATCAAGAGGAACCGGTAGTCGGAAGAGATTCATCGGAAATCGTCACAGTAATCACCTTAGAAGAGGAGGCTAGGGTTTTCACCAATTTTTTTTTTCTGAAACACCAAAAAATGAAAAAAAATAGTTAAAAACTACTATTTATATGTACGGTAAATTATCAGGTTAGGTTAAATATATTTTGGTTTTTTCCGGTTAATTTCAAATTGAAGGTAAATTAAGTTCGAGTTTGGTTTGGAAGACTTCTTGAGAAGTCTTCTCGGAGTCTTCCGTGAAGTCTTCTACTGCATTATATGTTAGAAGACATCCCGGGAAGTCTTCTGGAAGTCTTCCGAAACCCTAAATCAATTAACTAACCAAAAAAAACTTCCTTAAACATAAAATAAACTTAGAAAGTGTTTAAAATCATCTTATTAGAGGATCACTAACACATATTCGTCAAATTCAAAAAAAAAAGTTAAGAAGATAGATTTCAAAATCTACACCTAAAACTACCTACAATACTATCACATATGTTACTAAACCCTAAACCAATGAATACCATGACTCATTCTACATTAATTCATCTAGGTTGAAAACAATTCAATTTTAGTTGATATAAATTTACATTATCTACAAATGTTTGTGGTTACATGATTTCTATTTTTCCTCTATATAAATATTTTTTATGAATTTTATAAATTATTTTTAGGATTTATTGTTTGAGAAGACTTCCAGAAAATTCTTCTGGAGAATACGTACATGGAAGTCTTCTCAGAGAAGACTTTCGGAAGACTACTGGACGACTTCACGGAAGACGTCCGGAAGACTTCCAGAAGACTTCGCCATTAGGCGGAAATTTGAATTTTCACTGAAATTCAAGCGGTAAAATTGTAGAGTCTTCCTTGAAGTCTTCTACTGCATTATATGTTAGAAGACATCCCGGGAAGTCTTCTGGAAGTCTTCTGAAACCCTAAATCAATTAACTAACCAAAAACACTTCCTTAAACATAAAATAAACTTAGAAAGTGTTTAAAATCATCTTATTAGAGGATCACTAACACATATTCGTCAAATTCAAAAAAAAAAGTTAAGAAGATAGATTTCAAAATCTACGCCTAAAACTACCTACAATACTATCACATATGTTACTAAACCCTAAACCAATGAATATCATGACTCATTCTACATTAATTCATCTAGGTTGAAAACAATTCAATTTTAGTTGATATAAATTTACATTATTTACAAATGTTTGTGGTTACATGATTTCTATTTTTCCTCTATAAAAATATTTTTTATGAATTTTATAAATTATTTTTAGGATTTATTGTTTGAGAAAACTTCCAGAGAAGTCTTCTGGAGAATACTACTTTCGGAAGATTACTGGACGACTTCAGGGAAGACGTCCGGAAGACTTCTTGAAGGTTATTTTGGTAAAATTGAATACAGTTTTTTTGTTTGTTCACAAGGAGTTTATTGTATTTTCACTAGCCTAGTGGGTTACTTTTGCATTTGATTGAATTTGGGATAAACTTTTGCATTTGAAATCAAGTTTTGAGTCATTTTTAGCAATTTTCCCATTAACTTATGTTAAGTCAATGTAGATTTATGCACGTTTTAAGAAGTTTATGTAGTTTTTTTCAATAAAATTTGAGTTGAAGTCATATTTCGCACTGACAATTTGTTCAGGTCGTATTTGGCACGACTGAAATTGTTGGGATCAAAATTGATATTTTTTCTCGTATCAAAACGATGTCGTTTTGTCTTACTAAAGGTTGACTAACTTCTGTTAGAGTCAACATATATCTTTAGGTAGTCTTTTTTAATTAAAATTGAGTTGAGGTCGTATTTGGCACTTTTCATTTGTTTGGGTCATATTTCGCACGACTGAAATTATTGAGGTCAAAATTGACACTTTTCCCCTCCAAGATCTAATGTAATTTGGGTCATTGTTATAGACGAATTGAATATGTGCATGAATTAAATCAAAACCTACTCTGAGAGTGGAAGTGGCAAACGCGGGCATGGAGTCCAGCTGGTGGACATAGAGTTCACCGTTGAGTTCTTTTCATGAAGCTTCACCAGCTCTGAGAATGCTGACTGTTGTTCTTGGTTGTGGTCGATGGTACCAAGACTTATGTAAAAATGTCAAAATATATATAGATAATGATTTTGAGATAATAAAAAAAGGATATAGACCAAACTAGACCTTAAAAAAATTATTTCAAAATAGTACTCAAAAAAATGATTAAAATAGATTTCATTAAAAGATGTAAATATATATTTATACCTTTGGGTTAACTAATCTAAATTTATGGTTTGGAGTTATGGGTTGGGGTTTTGGAGTTGAAGTTTAAAAATTAAAAAAAATATATTAAAATTTTTAAAATAAAAAGATCTATTTTGGTCATTTTTTCTCTCAAATTCTATTTTTGTGACAAAAACTTCAAAAAAGACTATTTGAGAGATTTTCCCTAATAAAAAATATAAACAATTAATTTTAAAACGGTTTAAGTTTGCATAGAGTTAATGTGAAATTTTTTATAATATTAAAATTATTATCTCAAAAACATATACTTTTTTGTTTATATTAGACTGACTCTAGTGTGTTTTAGGGTTAACTGGATTTTGGTTTGGACTTCGGTCCTAACTAACATTTAATTATAAATTTAAAATATTATAAAAAATTATTTAGTGAAATATGCTTATTGTTTTTGCAGTTAAGACGAAAAAAACTCACAAAGCTAAAACATGCTAGAGTAGCCAAAGGCAAATACATAAAATACATTCAAATAGTAATTTCATAATACGTATTTGACAGCAAATAAAAACTCAAATACATAGAAATGAAGTATGTGCCATATACAAATATTTTAATTTCAAAAATTTGCATTGAACATGAATTGGGAACTTAAAGTTATAATATTGAAATTTGCAGTGAATTTTCAAGAAAGATTATAAATTATTAAAAAAAAATAAAGTTCCACAGTGAAAATTTTGTTATCACGGATTTATAAGTTTTTTATAAGAAGAGACAACTCTAATCATAAAATAATACGATCAAGAAATCTCATTTAATATATATAATATTAAATATATTATATATCTATGCTACTGTTATTTAAATTTAAGTATATCCATACAAAATATATAAAAATAATTGATTGGATTTATTTACCATAAAATGATTGTAAATAAATAAGAGTGATTGCTTTGCTCTGTTTGCGTCAATTTAATTACATATTTAATAGTTAATTATTTTTCAATTATTTATATATATATATATATATATATTTTGTTAGTTTTATATTATGTACATCATGTGCAATGGCGCGGATCTTAATATATGCAATGTACATCATGCGTAAGGCGCGGATCTTAATCTAGTTTCTTAGATATTTGATATCTTACATCACACCACACAAGTAATATTTTACATTACACACAACATATAATTGGTGTTGACTCTTTTTTTATTGATGAAGTTATCAAAAACATAATATTACTAGAGCATCTCCAAAAACACTCTATTTTGAAGTTTTCAAAACATCATATTTAAAGTTTAAATGTGTTTTTTTTTCTTGAAAAGCAAAACTTAAAACTTAACTTCAAAAGTATTTGTTTTATACTATTGTCTTTACATTTGTCATAACTAATTTAAATCCAAATGAATTTTATAAATAACTAGCACATACATATATATAAATATTACAAAGATATTAATTAATAAAATTTTACGCTAAACTAAAAAATAGAAATACATAATTAAATATTAAATTACAAAATATAATTAAACTATTTTTATGCACTCATATATGGCCAACTAGTGTATTTAGAAATAAAAATGAATCTTTCTTTTAATTTGTAGATTACAAGATAAAAATTGTTGAATCGGATATCCTAGATACTCTTAACATTGAAAGCGATATTAGCTCCCTGACATCACAATCTTCAAGAATTCTTTCCTTTTCAATCAATTTAAGTAGAGATGATGGCGGATCGAATTCATTACAACGTCATATTAAATCAAAGAAAACAATGCTCAAAAGAAAGAATACCAAAATTAATAATTTGGTCGCTGATAAATATTATCAAACAAACAAATCTTTAATTTAAAAAGAAAGTGCAACAATCAAAGTAAAGATTTATGAGATGATTGGATTATAAATGCAAAAGAAGCTAAAAAGTTAGCTTTTAAAGAAGTAAAGTGAGAGTTTCATCATATGTATAATAGAATTAGAGACTATATGATGATGATGTAATTGTTTATCCTGTTAAAAATAAAAGACTTAGCTTCTATCATTGATATTAATATTCATGAGTATATTCAATCTCAACAAGAAATAATTGTACAAAAAACATTAAGAACAACAATCATGTTCGATTACACAAAATTTATTTTGATAATATTTTGAAGATTTTGGAGGTTCCATATCAAATTATTAGTGTTGTCGTAGTATTTAAATTTGTTTAATAATTATGCATTCATGCACTTTTAAAAAAACTTTTTGATTAAGTTTCTTTTGTAATATTGTTGTTGTCTAAAACTTTTTAAAAATATTTTAAATCTTTTTAGATTTTTATTTAATTTTATGTGTAGAACATAAATGTATAAAGCAAATTTAAAATAATTTGAGATATAAAATTTTAAAATATTAAAATGATAAAAGACAAATATCTAAGAATCATAAATGTATGTGTAACTGAAGTTCCACTACTCAGAAACTTTAAATTTGAATTTTTAAGTTTGTTTTTCAAAAGCAAAAAATATATATATACTAGTGGTTGGTCCGCGCTTCGCGCGGAAAATTTTATATTTTACAAATATTATACTTAGAATGGTTGAGTTATATATTATGTGTGAATTATATGTGATTATTCATTTTTTTCTAATTTTTCCTTTTAGTTGTTCAATGTTATAATTGTTGAAATGTTTTTAGTGGGCAAATTTCTACATTAATTTGATAGTCTAATATGTTTGTTTTATATTAAGTCATGTACTTTTGTTTGTACTCATACATTCTTTATCACTTTATTTTGTATTGTCTCCTTTGTTTAGATTGTGCATATATATATATATATATCAATTTTGAACTTAGATTTGAAGATAATTTTATATTTGTTATATCTAATTATATCATTTTTGTCTATTTTTAAAAATATTATTTTGATTATAAATAAATTCATTATTGTAATTTTTTTTGCGTCTTGTTAGCTTTATGTATCTTGATTTTGAGTAATTAAAAAATGAATATTTGCTTTGACGTACTATGATGAACCGTGAAAAAATAATATTTTTGAATATTCTTAATATTTATTCATATGGATCAAAGGATTATTTTGAAAATTATATATTTATATTATACCATGTATTTGGTTATAGTATGTGATTCACTAATTTATTTATTTAATTTTTTATATTGTTACTTTTCTTTTACATTTTTGAAAAATTGATTATAGATCTTTTTTTTTTGGACACGATTATAGATCATTTTGTTGTTTTTTACATTAAATTCCAATTACTCTAAGTTTGAGTCTGTTAAAAACAGGAAAATTATTAATTAAATTCACACATTCTTTTATTTTTCATTGTTAAGAGTTTGATGAAACTGAAAATTCATTATTATTAATAGGTTTTATTAATTTTTTTCTTATGAAAAAGTTTTTATTTATTTATAAAATTTATGTATTATTAGATGATATTATGTATTTTCAATAACTTATTGTTTGTTAGCTAATTTGTTGTACCTATTTTAAGGTATATTATGTATTTCATTAAATGTTTATTGTATTATTTTTGATATTTCATTATTTTCTATTATCAAAACTGAATTTATTAAAAAGCTAAAATATATTATTTTGTTGATGCTTTTTTATTATCTTTTTTTAGTTTCTTTAAGTTCGTTTATGAGCCATTATTGAGTTCATTTACCCTCTCACCTGAATGTGGAGAGATGTGAACCGTTATATATTTTAGAGTTTACAGAAAATTAATATAATTGTATATAAATATTTCCATATCTTGGTTTTTATTCAATATTGTAATATCTTTTCTGCATTTTTTTTATCTCATATGCCCTTTATATAATTATTTTAATTGAAACCAAGCAAGATTTTATGTTGCAGTAGGCATCCCTTTTGGCTTGCCAAGCTTTTTGACTATGAGAAAATTGGATCCCGTATCTAGGTGTATTTTTTGATTGTGAATATCTGATTTTTTTGGATTACTATTAACCCCATCATGTGGGTGTTTGTAATGGGTGGTAAATTTTGTTGTAAATGGTTTGGGTTATGGGTTTTCATCATGTATCATGTTATTTATAAATATATCTTTGATGAAAAAGACAAAAGAAACCAGGTAAGATTCTAACTCAAATTAGGTAAGCAAAAATGAAGTGTTTTCTGTTAGGTCTTACAAAAGAATAGTTTGGCTTAGAGTAGGTAATATGTGTGTTGGCTTAGAGTTGGTAATATGTGTGTTGGCTTCGAGTGATGCACTGAGGAATAATGTTGTGTGTGAATCCATGTAAATAATTTTATTTGTTAGTTTAAATTTCATTAATAAGCATGCACATCATCATTTTTAAACGACAAATATTATTGATTAGAATTTGTTGGGAGTGTTTCTTCCTAAACCAAACTTAAAAAAAATAGTGTTTTCCAAAACCTTTCTTCTTCTTCTTTTTCAAAAAAGGATGTTCAAAGTTTCATTGTCACTACCTTTAATGCACACAAAAGAATAAAAGAGTTACAAAAGAAACAATTGAAAAAAATATAAAAGCTTTTATTGCTTACAAACTATATTTGGATGCGAGTGATTCTTGAGAGCTTAATTTCCTTTGCCAGCTTCTAAAATGATGAACCAAAGTAGGAAAGTCATACACAAATCAGTTGTTCTCTGGCTTTTCTTTCTACAATGAACATGTATATTTATTAGCAACTAAAATCCAGTCAATAAAACAACAACAATAACGCTAGAGTAAACACAAAAAAATATGTGAGTAAATAAACAAATTAAGGTAATGAGATGTAGAACGAATGAGCTTCGAGAGTCCATTGGTAACCGAAAAAATCATCATAGGAATCAAACTTAAGGGAGAAAGGGGAAATTAAAAAAAAAAAAAGCAAGTAAGATTACAGTATTCAAAATCAGATAAATAGTTTCAAATTAACCTGTTTGACGGCGAGAAACTCTCCGGAATTGAGATGTCAAACTAAAGCTAATAACAATTTAGATATCTACTGCTTGGACACACGTCTTGTAGGTAATAAAACAGAAAAAAAAGTTATGTTATTGTCTAAGAAAATAATATAATTTTCATAAACATTTACAAACAACACTTACTATCAAGCTATATAATTTTTTGTTTATTAGTTATGTAGATGCACTGGGACTAACCTGCACGCATAGATAGAAGTGATTGTCACTTGGAACTGGATAAAATTCCGGAGATTCTCTCAAGGACTCAAACGTTCCCCATGATGTTGAGAATAGTTTGCATCAGACGTTGTCATCACCTATAGCATAAGCCGGTAAGTCTGCATTAAGGAACAGATTCGTCGATAGTTTCTTCACCGATGCGATTGGCTTTATGAGAGAGTGACCTACATATTCAAAGCTCACCTAGTTATTTTGTGTAAATAACAAACTTCACTGGTTAATCTGAAGACATAATTATTACCTCTTCGAAAACCACTTGGAGACTGAATTGTTCATTTTTCAAGAGCTATAGATCCAAAGCATTGCTGATGAATGTAGCCACAAGACAAAGATACACTGCTGCTACTAAGTCCTGAGGTATTAGCTCGATAGAATTACTTTTCAAATTTAATAGTTACTGCTGATACCAAGTCATGGTCCATCTCTTCTTATAGAGAAGGTGACTCTTTTACCTACAAATACATAACTCGATCTAATGGATTCGAAGCTTATGCCTATGACAAAAGACATACCAAAGTTCATACATTTACATGGAGGACTGAATCAATATAGAGATAAGTAGCCATAAGCAAGTTAATACTTTCCCAAATCGATTCAACAGTTTGAATATAGATCGAAAAAACATGGAAGATCTCGATTCTTAGATTGAAAGAAAAATACTTACCAAGTGATTAGTAATCCCATAAACAACGATCAAGCTTGCGATAACGAGAATCAATATCAACTCTCCTTCCTCTCACCCACCGTCCATCCTCCAAACTCCGCTCCCAATTCCGCCTCCTCACCTCCATTTTCACAAACTAACCCTTCACTTCCATATCCTCCACAACACTCAAATCTCTCGTCTCCCTCTCTTTTAGCTTCAAGCAGCTTCCGTGGGTTAATCTGGAAGGCGATGAGATCGAATAAATGCTTGATAGTGGGAGGAGTGGGGTAACCACGTCAAGGCTTGGAGTAAAGTACCCATTAATGGAAGAAGAAGACGTTTTGGTGAGGTAATTCATGGCTTTCGACATAGACGCATAAGTTGGAATCCGAGAAGACGACGACGAGATAAACTAATATTCTGTGGGCTAATATCATACAAAGCCCATACGCAAAAAAAATGAGATTGATTTCTCATAAAGTCCAAACCGAATGTAATGCCAGGTGGCAGAAAATGCTCCATTCTTCCTGGTGACGTGGATAGCCTAAAAAGGGAGAAAAGTCTCCTTTATTATATAAGACTAGGGGTTAATCCGCGCTACGCGCGGAACTATTTTAATTTTCAAATATTAACTAAATAAATATTTTTATATTGTGTATTTACTTATTCTTATGTTATATATTTACTTATTCTATTTTTATTACTTTTATATCAAATTTTAATATTATAATAAATTTTTAAATTAATATTTATATTTCTTATATTATATATTTACCATACATTTTTTAGATAAATGCTTAATGTATTTTTTCTATTTTTATATCATATTTTTATTTATTATTTATTTTATTCTATTGTATATTTACTCATTTTAATAATATTGTATATTTATTATTTATTTATTGGTCATTTATTTTACTATATTTTTTGGATATATATTTAATTCATTTTTTTCCTTTTCTTATAATTTATATTTACTATTTTTTTATTTTTTATTATATTATATATTTACTTATTCCAATTTTCTTGCTTTTATATCAAATAATAATATTATGATAAATGTTAATGTAATATTTATATTTCTTATATTGTATACTTAGTTATTATTTATTTTTATATTGTATATTTACTTAAAAATATACATTTTTCAGATAGATGTTTAAAGTAGTTTTTTTCATTTCTTATATTGTATATTTACTTATTATTTATTGTTTCTTATATTGTATATTTACTTATTATAATTTTCTTGATTTTATATCTATGGTAATATTACAATAGATGTTTAATGTAATATTTTTATTTTTATATTATATTTTTACTTATTATTTATTTTAATATTCATTTTCAAATAGATATTTAATTTATTTTTTAATATTTTTTATATTGTATATTTCCTTATTTTAATATTACGATAGATGTTTATGTAATATTTATATTTCTTATACTGTACCATTACTCATTCTAATATTACAATAGATTTTTAATGTAATATTTTTATTTCTTACATCGTATATTTACTTATTATTTATTCTTGTTATATTATATATTCAGTTGTTATAATATTACAATAGATTTTTAAATTATTTTAATTTTATAATATTATAATATTATTTTAAAAATCTATATATTATTTATTTAAATGATAATATTACTATATATGTTTAATGTAATATTTCTATTTTTGAATATATTTATTTAAATGATAATATTACTATATATGTTTAATGTAATATTTCTATTTTTGAATATATTTACTTAAATTATAATATTACTATAGATGTTTAATGTAATATTTCTATTTTGAATGTATTTACTTATTTTTTATTTATTTTACTTACATTATCTATTACTATATATGTTTAATGTAATATTTTCATTTTTTAATATATTTACTTAAATGATAATATTACTATAGATGTTTAATGTAATATTTCTATTTTTGAATGTATTTATTTATTCTTTATTTATTTATTTTTAATTACATTATCTTCTTTTTTTTAATGTCACGTGTCATTTTTTCGAAGCTCCTTTTTATGTTGATGTGGACGCTCTATGGAGCCTCAAAAGCTCCATTTTATTAGTATAGATTATAATATTATTTTAAATATATATATATTATTACTTAAATGATAATATTACTATATATGTTTAATTTAATATTTCTATTTTGAATATATTTACTTAAATGATAATATTACTATATATGTTTAATGTAATATTTCTATCTTTGAATATATTTACTTAAATTATAATACTTACTATAGATGTTTAATGTAATATTTCTATTTTTGAATGTATTTACGTATTTTTTATTTATTTTACTTACATTATCTATTACTATATATGTTTAATGTAATATTTTTATTTTTTAATATATTTACTTAAATGATAATATTACTATAGATGTTTAATGTAATATTTCTATTTTTGAATGTATTTATTTATTCTTTATTTATTTATTTTTAATTACATTATCTTTTTTTTTACGTGTCATTTTTTCGAAGCTCCTTTTTATGCTGATGTGGACGCTCTATGGAGCCTCAAAAGCTCACTTTTATTAGTATAGATTTAAAGCTATAGAGTGTCTTTTAGAGATGATAATTATGTATGCAAAACTGGGTAGTTTTTACATAAGAGCATCTTTATCGGTAGGTTTTTAGCACAAGTTTCCAAATAAAAAAATATTAAAATAATGAAAAGTGAAGAAAGAGAAATCACGAGAGCTCTAAGACCATGATTAACCCGGGTCTCTTAAGGTGATGTTTTTAACGTAAAATTTGTCTTTTTAATTTTTTTTTATATATTTTTCCCGCTAAGAGACGGCTCTTATGGTTCTTATTTAAGAGACGGTTCTTAAGTTTTCTTAGTTAAAAGCTAAAATACGTCTATTAGAAAAGCTAAAAACTTCACCTTAAGAGACATCGGTTAATCCTGCTCTAAAAACAACTAACTAAGAAACGGTTTTAAAACCTATTCACATATGTGTCAGTTGGTCATTGGTTTTACTTTTTACAAAAAAAATAAAAATTATTATAATATTAATATTTTCTTACTTTTGGTAACTAGATTCTTACTGTTAATCATGCTCTAAACTCCCGTATTTTATGTTCATTAACACTAATATAATACTCTTTCCGTTTTTTTACATAATGTTTTAAAAGGTTTATGTTGTTTTAAAATAGATGATATTTGAAGATTTTAAAGTATGTTTTGAGGTTTAAGGTTAACTTTAACTTTATTGTATACTGTTCAATTAATAAATGTTCAATTTTTTTATAATTAGTTGAATAATTTTAAAATTATATATTTAAAAATAATTTTTAGATAAATGTAAATTATTTAATATTTGTGTAGTAAGTAAAAAAATCTTCTATTAAGAAACAGAGGGAGGAGTATAAATTATTGAAAAACTCAAACGATACGGAAGAAATAAAAATAACAATGAAAGCTATCTCTCTGTTATCCATTTATGTGGTCATCGTTTTGGCAACAAGTCAGATTGATGCTTTCACAAGAGATGATTTTCCTGAGGATTTCCTCTTCGGAGCTGCCTCTTCTGCTTATCAGGTTCCACTCTTCTTTTGTGCTCTTTTGTTGTATAAGGTTTTGCCTTATACTTCTTATTGTCATGTTCTGAACTTTCTGGGGGAGATGTAGTGGGAAGGAGCTGCTGATGAGGATGGAAGAACTCCTAGCGTTTGGGATACTTTCTCACCCTCTGGTAAGAAAAATAAAGAGTTTTGTTCATATGTTGTTGACCAAAAAGAGTATGTCACAATTATATCATAGCTTAACTCTGTGGTTCCATTTCATTCATTGACATTTTAAGGAAAAAAAAGAATATTGAGTGAGTCTTTGCTTATCTGAGAACTTGTTTGATTAGATTCATGGATCATTGTTGAATATGTTTTTATTTATCTTTTGCAGATGACATGGGCAATGGTGATGTTGCATGTGATGGATATCACAAATACAAGGTGATTTTTTTTTTTCTTTCTTCTCCCTTCTTTGTCTTGCTCTGTTGTTGTTGTTGTTTATATAAGTCTGTGGCTTTGTTTTCTTAATCTCTGTTATTATTATGGCTTTTGCAGGAAGATGTTAAGCTGATGGCAGAAATGGGTTTAGAAGCATTCAGATTCTCCATCTCATGGTCACGGCTTATACCTAGTAACAACCGTTTCTTGACAATTCTGTGAGATTTTTTAAAACCCTATTTTTGTGACTGTTGTTGGTTTATCAGATGGAAGAGGACCCATTAACCCTAAAGGTCTATTGTTTTACAAGAACCTCATTAAAGAACTACTAACCCATGGTGACACTTCTTTTTTACTTAAAACTCATTAAAGCCAATTCATGGCTTCTGATAAAAGTTTTGGCAAACAGGAATCGAACCACACGTTACACTTTACCATTATGATCTTCCTCAGGCTCTTGAAGATGAGTATGGAGGATGGATAAACCGCAAAATCATGTACATAATAATTATGATCTAACAAAGTCTTATACTTTTATAATGATGACCTGAAAAAAAAATTGTTGTTGCAGAGAGGACTTCACTGCTTTTGCAGATGTATGTTTTAGAGAGTTTGGGGATGATGTGAAGTTATGGACTACAATAAACGAAGCTAACATATTCGCCATTGGAGCGTACAGCCAAGGAATATTGCCTCCAGGACACTGTTCTATTTCCAAATTTGTCAAATGCTCCACTGGAAACTCCTCTACTGAACCTTATATTGCAGGCCATAACATATTGCTAGCTCATGCCTCTGCTTCAAACTTGTATAGACTCAAGTACAAGGTACACACACACGCACATATATATATATATTGTCTCTTTAAAACCTTATGAACATTATATGAACGGTGCAGAGTAAGCAGAGAGGACTCGTAGGCCTTTGCATATATACATATGGTTTATTTCCTTATACTAACTCCAAGGAAGATGCAATAGCAACTCAAAGAGCTAAAGAGTTTTTCTTTGGCTGGTGAGGAGAATAGTTTTTGTTTTTATTGTTTCAGTAACGTTGAGGATGGTGACTTTGAATATGATAGTACAGGATGTTGAAGCCTTTGGTGTTTGGGGACTATCCTGATGTAATGAAGAGAGTCGTGGGATCTAGGTTACCTGTTTTCTCAGAGGAAGAGTCTGAGCAAGTTAAAGGATCGTCCGACTTTTTTGGAATCATCCATTACACGACACTGTATATCAAAAACAGTAGACCCTCACCTCCTAGAAACCGAGACTTCTTCACAGACATGGGCGTAGAGACGATCGGTAAGCTTGCTTTCTTTTCAAGTATCAACCCATTGAGAGAAGTGTCTTCTCCACTCTTTAAGCTTATGAATGTTCTTCTTCTTCTTGTGGACAGCCATTGGGAATCAACCTATTCCATGGGGTTTTGAAGATGTATTGGAGTATTTGAAAGAGAGCTATAACAATCCTCCAATCTACATTCTTGAAAATGGTCTCTGTTTTTGGCTCTGTTTTTGTCTGCTTTGAAAGCAAACTTTCTTGTTCTTAAAGATTCATTCCGTTCGCTAACAGGTTTAGCTATGAAACACAATTCGACGCTACAAGACACAGCAAGAGTTGATTACATTCAAGATTACATTGGTGCTATGTTGAAAGCCATCAGGTATGATTGGTATAAATGGTTTTAATTGCTCTCTGACTCTGACAAAACTTTTTGGCTGGTTTTAGGAATGGATCGGACACGAGAGGTTACTTTTATTGGTCGATGATTGACTTGTACGAGCTATTGGCTGGATACAGGCTCAGCTTTGGATTGTACTATGTTAATTTCAGTGATGTTGGTCTCAAGAGGTCTCCAAAGCTCTCTGCTTCTTGGTACTCTAGTTTCCTTAACGGTACAGTTGATGTTGCTCCTCAGGATATTACTCAACTTCAGAGCCACTCTGGTTCCTCGTCTTTGTGATGTAGTT